>JAQZBX010001878.1:0-42750 GCA_029593785.1 Cabassous unicinctus | reverse complement strand
GTTATTACCTCTATGGTGAATCTTTATTTCTTTATATGGTTTTTATTTACTGTATAATGTCCTCTTCTTGCATCCTGAAATATTTACTTTAGCATGTTTTGTAGGACAAGTTCAGGGCTAATAAACTCCATCAGTTTTTAGTCATATCTTAGATTCCCCCCTCATTTTTGAGAAAATTTTCATTAGATATAGAATTATTTGTTAATATTTTCCTTTCAGCATTTTAAATATGTCATTACATTGCATTCCTGCCTCCATGGTTTCTGATGATAAATTAGCATTTAAACTTATTGACACTCCCTTTTACATGATTAACTGATTCCTCTCTCTCAGTCTCACTCTCTCTTTCTCTCTGTCTCTTTCTTGCCTTTATGGGTTTGCCTTCAATATATCTTGTTGTGGATCTCTATAATTTTAACCTCTTTTGAGTTCTTTGAGCATCTTCATGTCATTGGTCATAGTAGAGAAGTTTTCAGTCATTACCTCATCAAATATTCTTTCTTTCCTTTCTCTTTCTCTTCTTATTCTGCAACACCTAATATACATAAATATTACAAATCATGGTGTCCCACAATTTTCTTAGACTCAACTTAATTTCATCTTTCTTTTCTTCTTTCTGTTCCTAATATTGAATAAGTTCAATTATCTAATCTTCAAGTCTACTAGATTTTGTTCTGCTGGTTCAAAGCTGCTCTTGTACCATATAGTGAATTGTTCATTTCAGTTATTGCACTTTTCTTTACCAGATATTAGCTTTGTCCCTTTTAAAAATTCTAATTTCTACTTTTGTTTATGTATGATTTCCCTGATTTTTGTTAGCTTTTTAACCATAATTTCCTTTCATTCATTGATCATATTTAGGAAATTTGACTAGCATCTTTGATTAGTTTATCTGATGTCTGGGCTTTCTCAAAGCTACTTTCTGTAGCTTTAATTTTTTTCCTGTGAGTGAGTGATCTCTTCCTCCTTTTTATTATGTTTTATTTTTCCATTTCCTGGGCTGATTAAGGAAATACCATACAATGGATCAGCTTAAAAATGGGAATTTATTAACTCATGGATTTGAAGCTAAAAGAAATTCCAAATCAAGGTGTTGTCATGGTTTCTCCCTGAACTTTCTGATGTTCTGTGGCAGGCTGCTGGTGCTCCTTCAGCCTTAATATGTCACATGGCAAGGAACAATGTGACCTTTCTAGCCTCTCCCTTCTTGTCTGTGTTCTGTTAATTTCAGTTTCTCACTGCTTTATCTATGGCTTTCTCTCTGTCTGTCTGAATTACATTCTCTTATGAAGGACTACAGTAATAGGATTAAGAGTTATTCTGATTGAAGTAGGCCAAACCTTAGCTGAAGTAACCTCATTAAAAGGTCCTACTTATAATGGGCTCACACTGACAGGAATGGATTAAGTTTAAAATCATGGTTTTCTGGTGTAAATACAGCTCCAATCCCAACATATGCCTTTCATATATGCCCTTTATCATATTGAGGAAGTGTCCTTCTAATCCTGTTTTCTGAACTGTGTTAATCAAGAAAGGATGTTGCATTTTGTTGAATGTCTTTTCTGCTTCGATAAAGATGTTCATGTGATTTTTTTCTTTTGAACTGTGAATGTGGTGTTTTACACAAATTAATTTTCTTATCTAGAACTATCCTTGCACACATGGAATAAAAATCATTTGATCATGGCATAAAATTTGATTGATGTGTTGTTGGAGTCAATTGCGAAGTATTTTATTGAGGATTTTTGCATATAAGTTCATTAGAGGGACTGGTCTGTTGTTTTCTTTTATTGAAGCAACTTTATGTGGCTTTGATATTAGGATGATGATGGCTACACATAGTGAGTTAGGTATGGTCTCTCTTCTTCATGTTTTTGGAAGACTTTGGAGCAGGATTGATATTAGTTCTCCCCAGAATGATTGGTAGAATTCACCTGTGAAGCCATCTGGCCCTGGGGTTTCTTGGTTTGGAGGCTTTTAATGAATAATTCAATCTCACTACTTGTGATTGACCTGTTGAGTTTTTCTGTTCCTTCTGTCATCATTGTAGGTTGTTTGTGTGTTCTTAGATATTCACCCATTTCAACTAAATTGCCCATTTTCTTGGAATACGTTATTTCAAAGTATCCTCTTATGATACTCTTTATTTCTATATGGTCAATGGTGATATTCACTCTCTAATTTTATTTTATTTGCATCATTTTTTTCTTTGTTTGTGTAGCTGAGGGTTTATCTTCTTGACTGCTTCTCAAGCACTCAAGAAGAATGTATTTACTTCTGTTTTGTGGTGTACTTTCTGTATAGCTCATTAGGTCTGGTTCCTCTAATGTATTATTCAAGATCTCTGATCTTCATTGAGCTTTTGTCAAAATTTTCTGTTTAATGGTGAAAATGGTGTATCAAAGTTCCTCACATGATTGTACAGACACCTATTTCTCCCCCTAGTTTTGCCAGTGTTCGCCTCATGTATTTTGGAACTCCCTTGTTAGGTGCATAAATATTTTTTTTTTCTTGGTAGTGTAGGCCTTTTATTGATATACGGTGTCCTTCTTTGTTTCTTACAACACTTTGCATCGAAAATATATATTGCCTGATATTAGTATAGGTCCTCCTGCCCTTTTTGGTTGCTGTTTATGGGTAAAATCATTTTCCATCCTTTAACTTGCAACCTACTTGTGTCCTTGGGTCTGAGGTGAGTTTCTTGTAGATAGCATATAGATGGGTCCTATTTCCTTATCCATTCTGCCAATCTCTGTCTCTCGATTGGAGAGTTTAATGGATTAACATTCAATGTTATCACTGTAAAGGCAGTACTTATTTGAGGCATTTTTCCTTAGGCCTATATATGTTATTTTTATCTTCTTTTTACCACTTTAGTTATTCTCACTAATTAATAATCTTCCTTTCTACACTCTCCTCCAAATCTCTGTCTCCTGTTTTTCCTTTTCAACCTGTTGAACTCTCTTTAGTGTTTCTTGAAGGACAGGTTTCTTATTGACAAATGCTCTTGATTTCTATTTATCTTTGTATATTTTGAACTCTCCCTCATTTTTCAATGCAAATTTTGCTGGATACAGAATTCTTGGCTGGCAGTTTTTTCTGTCAGCACCTAACTATGTCATACAACAGCCTTCTTCCCTACATGGTATCAGATGGGAAATCAGCAGTTAATCTTATCGAGCTTCGTTTATATGTGATGGATTGCCTTTCTCTTGCTACTTTCAGGATTCTGTCTTTTTCTTGAGCTTTTGGCATTCTGATAAGTACGTGTCTTGGGATGGGTCTGCTAGGATTTATTGTGCTTTGAGTATACTGTTCTTCCTGACATATACATTTATGACTGCCGTAAGAGTTGAGAAATTTTTGGCCATTATTTCCACAAACACTCCTACTGCCCCCTTTCCTTTCTCTTTTCCCTCTAGGATGACCATAATGTGTTGCTTGTGTGTTTCATGTTACTATTTGAGGAAAGCCACCAGGTGACCAGGTGTGTGTGCCAGTACCCAGCAGGACCTTGAGAAGGGGGTGCTGTGGGGCAATCAGGTGGGGACTGGCACCAAGTTGGTTCAGAGACAGAGAGCAGAAGGGGGTTGGGTTATCAAGCAGAGGGACTGGTTCCCAGGTGGCCCAAGGTTGAGGAGAGCAGTGGTGCAAATGGGTGTGCTGCTGGTACTTTCCAGGGAAGGGGAACCATGTGGTAACCAGGAGTGCTGGCTGGCAGCCAGCTGGCTCAAAGGGAGACAGGAGTGGGAGGAGTGAGATAAGGGAGTGTACTAGCTCTAGCTTGTTCCCAGGAACACAGACATAGGCCAGGGAAGAAGTGACTCCAGGGAAAAGGGAGGGGCGTGTTGACCAGGAAGGCTGAGATGCACCCATGAGGCCTCAGGAAGGAGAAGAACAGGGTCAGTGAATGGGTGGGCTGACAGGCACCCAACTGGCCTGAGTGAGAGGGGAGATGGGAGAGTCAACCAGCAAGCTGACAGGTGCCCAACGAGCCTAGGGGAGAAGGGAGATGGAAGGGCAATCCACTGAGTTGTCAGGCACCTAGCCAGCTCCTTGGGAGAGGGGAACTGTGGGACAAGCAATTGCATGGAGGGGAAATTAGACAGAGGTTTTTGCTTGTTTTTTTTTTGTTGTTGTTGTTTTGTTTTTTTTCTCTATATTGGGACACCTTACTTGCAGAGGAACGTCCTTGGGGATGATTAATTAGTGAGCCTAGGCAGGCTGAGGCAGTTGCTGATAGTGCTGAGGGTCTGAGAGGATTGTCAGTGTTTTGGGGGGTTTTGTTTTTGTTTTTGTTTTTGTTTGTTTTTGTTTTTCTTTGCATCTGGGTACCTTACCTGTGGAGAGTTAGGTCACAGGGGTGATTCAATGGTGGGTCCAAACAGCCTGAGATAATTGCTGGTGGACTAAGAGGGAGGCCAGTTTATATTTTCTCCTTATTTTCTTTCCTTACTTTCTTTCATTTTCCCTATTACTGTTTTTTTGTTTTTTGTTTTTTTCATTATCTCCACTTGCTCCTGTATTAGCTTCATTTCTGTCTTCTATTCTCATGTTTCTGGTCTTTTATTTATTTCCTGTTTCATTTTTTCACCTTTTTTATTTTTATTGCTTTTTGTTTTTTATGAACGGTCTCCTTATTAATTTTTTTCCTGCTCTTTTATTGCTCATCTTCCTTCCCTTTTTATTCTTATTTTTCTCTTCATCTTTCTTTCCCTTTTTGTGGACATAATATTATTTCAATGGAACACTAGCAACTACAAAGATATAGAATAAGTGGAACCAAGTTTCAAAGAGGACCATTAAGACCAATCCAAGTGAAAATATACCCCTAGAGTAGAAAGAGAAGCTAACCAACTGAATAAGCCCATCAAGATAAACACATGTCCAGACATAAGCCAAAAATTACAAGCCATGCTAAGAAACAGGAAGATATAGCCCAGTCTAGTAAACATACTTAAAAGCAGGAGGAGATTCACAATGTGCAATAACTAATCAAGGATGTCCAAACAAATATCTGAATCAACTTATTGAAGTGAAGGAAGAGATAAAGGATATTAAGAAGACACTGAGGGAACATACAAAAGAATTCACAAACATGCAGAAAAATATAACAGATCTGATGGTGATGAATGGCACAATGCAAGAAATTAAAATATGCTAGAAAAACATAAGAGCTGATACAAATAGGCAGATGAAAAGATTAGCAAAGTGGAAGATAGAACATCTGAAATGGCACAGATAGTAGAATAGATTTTAATAAATGGAAAAAATTCAGCAGATACTCAGGGAATTGAATGACAACATGAAATGCACATATGTATAATGATAGGTATCCCAGAGGGAGAAGAGAAGGGAAAGGGTGCAATAAGAGTATTTGAGCAAATAATGGCCAACATTTTCCCAACTCTTATGAGGGACATGGATGTACATGCCCAGGAAGAGCAGCACACTCCAAACAAAATAAAGTCTAACAGGCTTATCCTGAGACACATACTTTTCAGGTTGCCAAATGCTCAAGACAAAGACAGAATCCTGAAAGCAGCAAAAGAAAAGAAATCCACCACATATAAGGGAAGTGCGATAAAATCAACTGCTGATTTCTTATCAGAAACTATGGAGGCAAGAAGGCAGTGATAGGACATAGTTAAGGTGCCAAAAGGAAAAACACTGCCAGCCAATAATTCTGTGTCTAACAAAATTTGCATTCAAAAATGAGGGAAAATTCAAAATATTCAAAGGTAAACAGAAATATAGAGTTTGTCAAGAAGAGTCCTGCCCTTCAAGAAAGGCAAAAGGGAGTTCTGCAGGTTGAAGAGAAGAAACAAGAGAGAGAGAGTTGGAGGAGACTGAAGAAAGGAAGATTATTAGTAAGAGTAACAAAAAGAATGAAAAGAGAAATAAAAATAAAATATGACATATATAAACCTATATAAAAAGTGGCTAAAGTAAGTTCTCCTTAACAATAATGACATTTAATGTTAATGGATTAAATGTTTCAAACAAAAGACATAGATTGGCAGAATGGATAAGGAAATACCCCCATCTGTATGCTGTCTACAAGAAACTCACCTCAGACCCAGGAACACAGTAGGTAACAAGTTAAAAGGTTGGAAAATGATTTACATGCAAACAGTAACCAAAAAAGGGCAGTTGTCACTATACTAACATCAAACAAAATAGACTTTAAATGCAAAACTTATGTAAGATACAAAAGACACTATATATTAATAAAAGGTATAATCTATCAAGAAGAAAGGACAATAATAAATATTTATGCAACTAACCAGGATACATCAAAATACATGAGGCAAACACTTACAAAAGTAAGAGGAGAAATAGATGCCTTTACAAACATTCTGGGGGCTTTTAATACACCATTATCACCATTATCACCATTATGCAGAACATCTCGACAGAGACATTGAATAATATGTTAGAATTACTAGACCTAATAGACACATATAGAATATTACACCCAAATGCATCAATTTAAAAGTTCTTCTTAAGTGCTCATGGATCATTACAGAATAGAACACATGCTTGGTCACAGAACAAGTCACAGTGAATTTACAGAGATTGAAATTATGCACAGTAGTTTCTCTGACCACAATGGAATGAAGTTGGAAATTAATAAGTAGCAGAGAACTAGACTACACACAAACATATGGAAGTTAAACAGCACACTCTTTTTTTTAAAGGTGGATCAAGGAGAAAATTGCAAGAGAAATCAATAAGTACCTCAAAGTTAATGAAAATGAAAACACAACATATCAAAACTTATGGAATGGAATTAAAGCAGTGATTAGAGGGAAATATATAGCTTTACAAACTTACATTACAAATAAAGAGCTACAGCAAAAACATAACTTCACACCTTTAAGAATGAGAATAATAACAACAAACTCATCCTAAAGGAAGCAGAATGAAGGAAATAATAAAGATTAGAGCAGAACTAAATGAAATTGAGAAATGAAAACCCTAGAAAAAGTTTTTTAAAAACCATATTTCTTTGAGAAGATTAATAAAATTGACAAACCCTTATATAAATAACAGAGAAAAAAGAGAGAAGATGGAAATAACTTTTTTTAAAAAGAGAGAGAGGAGATATTACCACTGATACCACAGAAATAAACAGTATCATAAGAGGGTATTTTAGGAAAAAATGTACAATTTAGATGAAGTGAGCAAATTTAGAAGAAATGGGTGAATTTCTAGAACAAATCAGCAAACTACATTGATAAATAAGGGAAAGAAAAACATAACATGCTAAATGCAATTTGTGAGATTAAATTAGTCATCTAAAACCTCCCAACCAAGATAGGCCCAGGACAAGATGGCTACAAGGATGAATTCTACCAATCATTTCAGGAATGCACTTACACCAAAACTTAAACTCATCCAAAAAATAGAAGTGGAGCGAATAATACCTTACTCATTCTATGATGCCAACATCACCCAATATCAAAGCTACATAAAGATGCCACAAGGAAAGAAAACAACAGACTAATCTTTCTGTGAACTTAGATGCAAAAGTCTTCAACAAAATAATTGCTAATTAAGTCCAAGAACAATTAATCAAGCGATACACCATGATTAAATAGGTTTTATCGAGATATGCAAGGATAATTCAACATAAGAAAATCAATTAATGTAATACATCACATTAACATATCAAAGGAAAAAAATCACTTGATCACCTCTATTGACACAGAAAAAGCATTTGACAAAATACAGCATGCTTTCTTTATTATTATTATTATTTTAATCATTTTTATTGCTTTCGATTACAAAAAAATCCACAGTTAACATCATATTCAATAGTGAAAATCTAAAGGATTTCCCTCTAGGATCTGGAACAAGACAAGGATTCCCACTGTTAACACTTATTTAACATTGTATTAGAAGTACTTGCTCAAGCACTTAGGCAAGAAAAAGAAATTAAAGGAATCCAAATTGGAAAGGAAGAAGTAAAACTTTCAATATTTTCAGAGCCTATATTTAGAAAGCCCTAAAAAATCCATAACAAAGCTTGTAGAGCTTATAAACAAGTTCAGTAAAGTGACAGGATATAAGATCAACATGCAAAAAACAGTAGTGTTTCTGTACATTCATAGTGAGCAATCTGAGGAAGAAATAAAGAAAAAATCAATTTATAATAACAACTAAAAAAATCAAATATTAGGAATAAACTTAACTAAGGATGTAAAGGACTTGTAGACAGAAAACCACACAACACTGATAAAGGTAATAAAAGAAGACTTAATTAAATGGAAGACTAGTCCATGTTCATCAACTGGAAGGCTAAATATCATTAAGATGTCTATCCTACCAAAATTGATTTATATAGTCAATGCAATCCCAGTAAAAGTTTCAACAGAATTTTTTACTGAATTGAAAAAGCCAGTTATCAAATTTATTTGGCAGGGTAAGGGGTTCTGAATAGCCAAAACATCTTGAAAAAGAAAATTGAATCATGCTAACATTAAACCATCCTGCAAAGCTAAAGTTGTTAAAACTGCATGGCATTGGCACGAGGATAAACATACTGACCAATGGAACTGAATTGAGAGTACAGATATAGACTTGTGCATGTATAGTCAATGGATATTCAACAAGGCCACCAATCCCAATCTCCTGGGACAGAATAGTCTTTTCAAGAAATGGTGCTGGGGGAATCGTGGGAATATGGCCATCAGGTTAGGCAGATAAGGCTCAGCTATCACTGAAACAAAGGAAAATGAGCCAAAGGCTGCCTTGGGGACCTGCTTTGGGCTATAGCAGACCAGGACACTGCTTCACAACTCCCAGGAGAGTGAGAGAAAGAGAAATGAAGAAGCTGAAACTACTGACTGTGAGTTATTGAAACTCCCGGCCACTGGGAAGGCTCCACTCCCCCACCCCTGAGATATTAAGCAAGGGTAAAACTACTGGCAAATTCCATTTAACTGAGAGGAGAACAGACATGTTCCTCCCTGCCAGCTGCTTTGTATATATACAGAACAGGAAGGTGCTCTGAGTCATCTAGGAGCATACTGGATGATAAAGAAGCCAAGGGAAAACTGTGAGTTGCTCACACTTGTGTCTGGAAGCAACACATATACACCACCCTCAGGGCAAATAGCCTAGGTGGAGACCCTGGCTCCCTACTACAGAGTGTGAAGGCTGAATCCCAGGGAGGAAGAGAGCTCTGGGAGGGTGGAGAGTGGTTTCTTTGCAGTGAGTTTGGTCAGCTGAGCCCCCTTTGAATATCAGAAGGGATCCTGACTCAACAGGAAGGGAGGAGGAGGATCTCCTCAGGCAGGTGCTTATACCTAGCTACCCAGGTAAAGAGAAGGATAAGATCAGAGAGGAGGCAGGGACAAACAGGCACCTAATCAGCAGGACTCTGGCAAACTGCAAGGGATCTAACCTGCCCAAAGGAAAGGGGGTGGATAGCCTTCTGAAAGGCTAACTAACATAAAGAGGCACTTTAGCTCAGTGGAAAAATTACTGCATTGCATAAACAAGGTCCCTGTTTTGATTCCTGGCTCTTCTTAGAGAAGTGATACACTGGGTGATCAGGCATCCAACTGAAACTTTATGACAGGGAACATATAGACATTCTTTTTGTATTTGCTTTTTTGGATGTCTTATTTTTTTTTTAAGTTCCTTTTTTTTAAAATTTTACTTATTTTACTCACTAAAACCCAGTTTAAAACCTGCAGAGGGTGAGCTGCAAGGTGATTGATTGATGAACACCAGCAGCCTGAGAAGATGCTTCAGGGTCTAAGAGAGAAGGCTGTTTATTCCATGATTATTTTTAGTTTTTTTTCTATTTTACTTTCCCCCTTTTTAAAATTAGTTGCTGCTGTCTTATTTCTCATTTGTTCTAATTCCCCCTTCCTTTTTTTCCCTTTTTGTTTTGTTTTTTCTTCTTTTTCTTTTACCAATTTTTTTCTACCTAGATGATTTCCTTTCTCTCCTTCATCTTTCAGTCTTCTATTTTCTGTTATTCTTGCTTCATTTCACCTCTTTTGGTTTGGTCTTCAATTTTTATTGTTTTTATTTCTCTCATTTTTTCTCTGTTTTCTTTCTGCTTTTATATTATTTCCTCTCTCTTTTCTTTTTTCTTTTCCTCTCTTCTCATCATTCTGGCATTATAACTCATTCTATACATTATTCTCTTTTCTGTTTCTCATTTCATTGTTTCTATTTCACTATTTTATACTTATTCTTCTATACTTATTACTCATGTTAATTATTCATTTTCCTAAGTCTTGTTTGGTTCTTCTTCTACATTTTATGATTATTATTACTATTATTCTTTTTCTCTTCCATATCTCTTTCCTTTTCTCTGGTCCTAATATTTTTTCCAAAGGAACATAGACAATGGTAAGGAAATAGAATAAGAGGAATGAAGTGTCGAAGTGAAACCTTATCACACACAGAAAAACAACAACCAAATAAAACCCTAGAGTAAAGAGAGAAGCTAATCAACTGAATAAACCCATCAAGATAAGGAGATGCCAAGACAGTAACAAAAAATTGCAAGTCATACTAAGAAACAGAAAGACATGGCCCAGTCCAATGAACAAACTAAAAACCAGGAAGAAATTCAGAACATGGAACAACTAATCACAAATGTTCAAACAAATATCATGAGTCAACTTAATGAAGTGAAGGAAGAGAGTAAGGATATTAAGAAGACACTGGGAGAACATACTGAAGAAATTGCAAACATACATAAAAAGATAACGGATATAATGTGATGAATGACAAAATCAAAGATATCAAAAGTACCCTGGAAGCACATTACAGCAGATTTGAACAGGAAGAGTAAAGAATCAGTAAAGTGGAATACAGTACATCTGAAATCAGACACATAGTAGAAGAGATAGATAAGAAGATAGAAAAAAATCCAGCAGGAACTAGGATTTGAATGACAACACAAAATGCACAAACATACATATTATAGGCAACCCAGAGGGAGAAGAGAAGGTAAAGGGAACAGAAGGTGTGTGGGAGGAAAGAATGGCCAAAAACGTCCCAACCATATTGAGGGATATGGATGTACATGTCTAGGAAGCACAAAGCACACCAAAAAGTATAAATCTTAACAGGCCTACTCAAGACATATACTTGTCAAATTGTCCAATGCTCAAGACAAAGAGAGAATACTGAAAGCTGCAAGAGAAAAGATATCACCACATACAAGGGAAGCTCAATAAGTTTAAGTACTCATTTCTCATCTGAAACTATGGAGGCAAGATGGAAGTGGTATGACATAGTTAAGATGCTAAAAGAAAAAACTTCCAGCCAAAAATTCTCTATTCAGCAAAGCTGTCATTCAAAAATGAGGGAGAGTTTGAAATAGTCACAGATAAAAGGAAATTAAGAGAGCATGACAATAAGAAACCTCCCCTTAAAGAGACACTAAAGGTAGTTCTGCAGGTTTAAAAGAAAAAAAACAATATAGAGAGAGTTGGAGGACAGTGCAAGAACAACTAAAAAAAATAAAATAAAAAGATAAATAAAAGCAACATATGCTATACATAAACCTAAAGAAATTATGGCTAATGTGAGTAATTCCTTGACAGTAATAACATTGAATGTTAATGGATTAAACTCACTATTCAAGAGACATAGATTGTCAGAATGGATAAGGAAATAAGAGCCATCTATATGCTGTCTACAAGAAACCCACCTTAGACCCAAGGATGCAAGGAGGCTGAAAGTGAATGGATGGAAAATAATTTTACATGCAAACAGTAAACAAAAAAGGACAGGAATAGCTATACTAATATTGGACAAAATAAACTTTAAATGCAAAACTATTGTAAGTGACAAGAAGGACACTATATATTAAAAAAAGGGGTAATCTATCAAGAAGAAAGAGCAATCATAAGCAATTATGCAACCAACCAGGGTGTCTCAAAATACATGAGGCAAACATTGGAAAAACTAGGTGGAAAAATAAATGTCTCTACAATTATAGTGGGGGAATTTAATACACCACTATCACCATTAATAGAACATCTTGGTGGAGAATCAAAAAAAGAAACGAAGACTTTGAGTAATACATGACAGGACAAGGACCTAATAAACATATACAGAAAATTATACCCAAATACAGTGGGATTTACATTCTGTCTGTGTGCACATGGATCGTTCTCCAGGACAAACCTTATGCTAAGCCACAGAACAGCTCTCAATGAATTCAGAAAGATTGAAATTATACAAAGTAATTTCTCAGACCACAATGGAATAAAGCTGGAAATCAGTAAGGCCAGACAACCAGATTAGGAGCAAAAATATGGAAGTTAAACAACACAATCTAATACAAACAGTGGGTCAAGGAGAAAATTGCAAAAGAAATCAGTAACTACCTTGAAACAAATGAAAATGACAACAAAACATATCAAAACCTATGGGATGCAGTAAAAGCTGTACTGAGAGGGAAATACATAGTCATAAATGCCTATATTAAAAAAGAAGAAAGAGTGTGAATCAAAGACCTAAGTGAACACCTGAAGGAATAAGGAAAAAAAAAAAAACTAACCACAAAGGAGCTAGAAAGAAGGAAATAATAAAGATTAGAGCAGAGCTAAATGAAATTGTAAATAAGAAAACACTAGAAAAAAATAAAATTAAATGCTCATTCTTCGAGAAGATTAATAAAATTGAAAAACCCTTAGTTAGACTAAAGAAAAAGAGAGAAAAGATGCAAATACATAAAATAAAAAATTAGGAAGGGATATCACCACTGACCCCACAGAAGTAAAGAGCATCATAAGAGAATACTTTGAAAAATTGTATGCCAACAAGAATGATAATTTAGAGGAAATGGACAAAATCCTAGAAACACACAAGCAGCTAAATTGACAAAAGAAGAAATTGATTAACTCAACAGACCATACACAAGTAATGAGATAGAATTACCCATCAAAAACCTCACAACTAAGAAGAGTACAGGAACAGATGGCTTCACAGGAGAATTCTACTAAACATTCTGGAAATTAACTAACACCAATCCTGCTTAGACTATTCCAAAAAATAAAAGTGGAGGGATCATTGACTAATCATTCTATGATGCCAACATCACCCTAATACCAAAGCCAAAAATAGCTGCCACAATGAAGGAAAACTATTGACCAATCTCTCTAATGAACCAAATGCTAAAATCCTCAACAAGATACTTGCTAATCATTTTCAACAATACATCATATAATTATACACCATGATCAAGTGGATTTCATCTCTTGCATGCAAGGATGGTGTATTAGTCAGCCAAAGGGGTGCTAATGTGAAATACCAAAAATGGGTTGGTCTTTACAAAGGGTATTTATTTGGGGTAGAGTCCACAGATACCAGGCTATGAAGCGTAAAGTTTCTTCTCACCAAAGTTCATTGCCACGTGTTGGAGCAGGACAGCTGTCGACGTTTGCCAGGGTTCAGGCTTCTTCTGTGCCTCTCTTCCCAGGGCTGCGTTTCTCTCTGGGCTTAGCTTTTCTGGTTCCTCCACAAGGTCAGCTGTAGACTTTCAGGTGAACGGCTCACTTCTCTTCTCCTGGGGCCTTTTCTCCAACATCAAAACTGCTTCTTAAAAACTCCTTCTCTGTTCTTTGCCTTGCCTTTTATATTCGATTCTCCACCCACCAAGGGGTGGGGCTCAATGCCCTACTGACATGGCCCAGTCAACGCCCCAATCATAACTCAATCATGCCCAGATTAACAGATCAGTTTACAAGCATGATCCAATTATATTTCTGGAATTCATAATTACATTAAACTACCCAACTGCAACAGATGGTTTGATATATTAAAAAAAAATCAATCAATGTAATACACCACATAAACAGATCAAAATTTAAAAATCACATGATCATCTCCATAGATGCCAAAAAAGCATTCAACAAAACACAGCAACCTTTCCTGATAAAAACACTGCAAAAGATAGGAATAGAAGGAAACTTCCACAACATCATAAAGGGTATATATGAAAAACTCACAGTTAACATCATATTCAATGTTGAAATCCTAAAAGCTTTCCCTTTAAGCTTGGGAAGAAGACAAGGATGCCCCCTTTCCCCACTCTTACTTAGCATTGTGTTAGAAAACTTGTTCAAGCACTTAGGCAACAAAAAGATATAAAAAAAACATCAAATTGGAAATGAAGAAGTAAAACTTTCACTATTTGAAGGTGACATGATCTTATAGATAGAAAGCCCTGAGAAACCAACAACAAAGCTTCTAGAGCTTATAAATGAGTTCAGTAAAGTGGCAGGTTATAAGATCAATGAGCAAAAATCAGTAGCATTTCTGTACACCAATAATGAGCAATCTGAGGAGAAATCAAGAAAAAATCTCATTTACAATAGCAACTAAAAGAATCAAATACCTAGGAATAAATTTCATTAAGGATGTAAATGACTTATATGCAGAAAAGTACACAACACAGTTAAAGGAAATCAAAGAAGACACAAATAAATGGAAGAATATTCCCTGTTCATGGATAGGAAGACTAAACATCATTAAGACGTCTGTCTTACCCAAACTGATTTACAGATTTAGCACAAACCTAGTAAAAAAATTACCACAGCATTTTTTTTTATTAATTGGAAAAGCTAACTATGAAATTTATTTTGAAGGGCAAGGGGCCCAGAACAGCCAAAGATATATTGAAAAAGAAAAACAAAATAGGAGGAATCATACTACATGACTTTGAAACCATACTGCAAGGCTACAATGGTCAAAACTGCATGGTATAGGCAAAGGATAGACATACTGACCAATGGAACCAAATAGAGAGTTCTGATATAGATTCCCACACATACAATCACCTGATATTCAACAAGACCACCAAGCTCACTAAACTGGGAGACTATGACCTCTTCAACAAATGGTGCTTACAGAACTGGATATCCATATTCAAAAGAATGAGAGAGGAATACCACCTCACACTTTACACAAAAATTAACTCAAGGTGGATCAAAAATATAAATATAAGAGCCAAAACCATAAAGCTCCTAGAAGATAATGTAGGGAAGCTTCCACAGGATCTTGTTTTAGGAAATGCTTTCATGAACTTTACACCCAAAACACGAGTAATGAAAGAAATAAATAGATAGATGGAACCTCCTCAAAACTAAAACCTTTTGCACCTCAAAGGAGTTTGTCAAGAAAGTGAAAATGCAGCCTATTCAATGGAAGAAAATATTTGGCAACCATATATCTCCTAGGGGTCTAATATCCAGCATGTATAAAGAAATCCTACACCTCAAAAATAAAAAGAAAAGCATCGCTTTTAAAAATGAGCAAGGTGATTTAAATAGACACTTCTCCAAAGAAGAAATACAAATGGCTAAAAAGCACATGAAAAGATGCTCAGCATCACTAGCTATTTCAGAAATGCAAATCAAAACTACAATACGGTATCATCTTACACCTATTACATTGGTGGCTATTAAAAAATAAGAGGGTTACATGTGTTGAAAAGGATGTGGAGGAATAGGAACACTTATCCACTGCTGTTGGGAATGTACAATGGTGCAGTCATTGTGGAGGACTGTTTGGTGGTTCCTCAGGAAGCTAACTATAAAACTGCCACAGGATCTAGGAATCCAGCTGTTGGGTATATACCCAGAAGAAGTGACAGCAAGGACATGAACAGATATATGCACACCAATGTTCATCACGGCATTATTCACTATTGCCAAAATTTGGAAATAACCCAAATGTCCATCAACAGATGGATAAACAAATTATGGTACATACATACAATGTAATATTATTCAGCTCTCAGAAGGAATGCAATATTAACACATAGGATAACATGGATGAATCTTGAAGACCTTATGTTGAGTGAAGCAAGCCAGGCACTGAAGGACAAATATTAAAAGAACTCACTGATATGAATTAAGGAAATTTAGCAGGCTCACAGAACTAGAGTCTGGAAGATAGGTTTACAGGAAACAGAAAGGGAGAAGGTTGTGAGTCAATGCCCATATAGGCAAAATCTATGATAAGTTGGAAGGGTGTAGTTGTGTAGTGGATGGGCATAACAGTGGTGCAGTGATGCTATTTGGCTGTTTAGAGCTGGTCTGTGAGGGGCGTAGGGTGGGGAGGGTGGGTTAGACTATCCATGGAACTGGGGCAAGGGTTGAGGGAGAGAGCAGGTGAACTCTGGGGATTTGTGTGTATGTGGTTGAAACTATAATGCTGGGAATGTTCTTTTGGCAAATTTGGCAATGGAGGGTTACTGATTTAAGTTGTTGAATGTGGGGGCCATGAGGGACAGATTATACCTGGGCCAGGGTTTTAGGGAGTGTGTAGTGTTGATCTTGTCATATTGTGTTGTATCAGGAGATGGAGACTCACATAATGAGCAGAAGGTGTTCTACCATCCAGGGGAGTCCTGCTTTGATCTCAAATAGAGGGGCAGGAGTCTTTGGAGATCATAGGCAGTGCTTAATAGGGAAGGACAGGCCAGTATGTTAAGCCCTCAATGTTATTTCATGTAACTATAAATCTGGTCCTTCAATGAGTTAATCTTGGTGGTTACTGTGGGTCCCAAGGGGAGAGGGAGGGAAGATAGAATACATGAAACATGGGTCATTTTGGGGGTGATGGTATTTTCCTACCTGATCCTGCAAGGGTGAATATAGACTACCTCAGACTTCTTCAAAATTTGTAAAAGTGTACGGTTCAAAAAGTAAGCCACAATGTAAATCATTGACCATGTTTAGTAGCAATGTTTCAATATTTGTACATCAATTGTAACAAATGCACCATCCACATGTAAAATGTTATTAATAGGGGAAAAGGGAAAAGAGAGAGGACATTGGGTATAAGGGAATTGCCTATATTCTGTACATGACTTTTCTGTAACGTAAACGTTCTTTGAAGACAAAATTTTTAAAAAATAAGACATTGGGTGAATAAATGGCAGCAAATGTCACTGTACATGCAAGACAACAGATCTTTCAGTGATGAAAGACATATATTTAAATTATTTTAATTTTATATTTTATATTTTCATATTATTTCAAACTTTTAAAAAAGTTTTCATATTTTATTCATAATTTTTAAAACCATCATTATTCTATCAGTTTCCTATTAATTGTATTTGGTTATTTTGTTGGCTTCAATTTTGAAGAAGTATTGGATCACAGAAGTGTTACAACTGTGTCAGGGGAGGATCATTCGTGTGGGTTGTCAGAGACGGGGAATGCATGGGAGGAAGTTCACCTGGGGCATACCTATAAGGCATATGAATGTGTTCAAGTGTCCATTGGGCATTGTAACAGTGGAGGGAAACCCACACAATAACCAAAGAAATATTGAATTCCCATCCTGAAGAGGTCTGCCACATTCTCTAATTGGACAGCAAGAATCCCCTGAGTACATGGGCAGTGACAATTGAAGGAAGATGTACCATAGATAGGCCCTTGATTGTGATGACTGTACTTATGACCCTTTAATGTTGATATTGAATCTTAGCATAGTATTATATGGAGCCTAACAGTTACTTCCTGAGAGCCTCCTTGTTGCTCAAATGTGGCCTCTGTCTAAGCCAAAACTCAGCACATAAATGCATTACCTTTCCCCCAGCATAGGACATGAGTCCCAGGGATGAGCCTCCCTGGCGCCAAGGGATTACTACCAAGAACAAACTAACAATGCAACTGGAAAAAAAATCTTGACCAATAGGGTGAAAGGGTAAAGACAAATGAGTTTATATTGCTAAGAGACTTCCATGGGAGTCAGAAGGTCATTTCAGAGGTTACACTTATGCATATCTCAGCAGGAACTCATTGACTGCCAAAGTAAATATTACCTCAAATAGTGGGGCTCCTGAGGGCTCTGGAGAAACTATAGGCAGCACAGACAACCAGCAGTTTGGCACCTGGCCACTGGGCCCTAATTTCAAATTTATACTCCCCAGTGTGATAGATTTGGACTCAGTTGTGTTTTCCCTACACATGGCTCTGCTGCCCCTCTATCTGAACCTATAGTTTGTGCTAGAGTTGATAGTTGAATATCCAAGAGACTTAAATCTTTGGGCTGTCCATGTGCCAATTGGGCCCTGAATCTCAACAGACTTGCAACACTTACTCTCCAGTTCATTGGACTCACCCACAACAACTAACAAGGAGATGATGACTGACAACAACCATCTCAAGGAACAGAGAGGGTTTGCAGCTGCAAGCAAGAAAGTCCCATCCATATGCCCCATGGAATCTAAGCCTCCTCTCAATTAGAAGTGGAGTGGGCATCACCATCACTGAATCCTCAGGACTGGGGAATGGACAATGGATTAGAGTAGACTTGCAGTTGTTCTACTGTAAACTTGTGACCCTAGCAATGGAAGAACTTTTATCATTGATGTGGAGGCAGTGGCCACCAGAGTTCTGAGGGGAGGGAGAGGAAAAAACAGGTGTAATTATGTGGGCGTTTTCAGAGTTTAAGAATTATATTGAATGACATTCCAATGACAGATACATGCCATTTTATATCTTGTAATAACTTGCAAAAATGTGCGGGAGAGAGCGTAAACTACAATGTAAACTATTATCATTGTTTAGTGGCAATGCTCCAAGATGTGTTCATCAATTTTGGCTAATGTACCACACTAATGAAGCATGTTGTTGATGTGGGAAAATGTGCGAGGGGTAGAGAGCAGGGTATATGGGAATCCCCTGTATTTTTTGTGTAATAATGATGTAATTAAAGTTACTTTAAAAAAAAAAGAATATTAAAAAAAGAGAAAGAAACGGTGCTGGGAAAACTGGAAGTCCATATCCAAAGGAATGAAAGAGGTTCACTATTTCACACCTTATTCAAAAATTAACTCATGATGGATCAAAGGCCTAAATTTAAGAGCCAATACAATAAAGCTCCTAGAAAATAATATATGGAGGCATCTATGAGACGTTGTAGCAAAAAAAAATGGTTTCAAAAGTTTACATCCAAACATGAGCAATGAAAGAAAAAATAGATAAAAATTCCTCCTCAAAATTAAAAACATTTCTTCTTCAAAGGAGTTTGTCAAGAAACCAAAAAGGCAGTGTATTAAATGGAAGAAAATATTTGGGTACCACTTATCCAATAAGGATCTACTATTCAGCATATATAAAGGACTCATAGCTCTAAAATAAAAAACAAGCAACCCATTTTAAAAATGAGCAAGAGATTTGAATAGGCACTTTTATAAAGAGGAAATTCAAATGGCTAAAAAGTACATGAAAAGATGTTCAATATCACTAGCTATTAGGGAAATGCAAATCAAAACTACAATGCGATATCATCTTACACCTACTAGACTGGCTGCTTTTTAAAAGCAAAACAAAACAAACAGAACACTCCAAGTGTTCATAGAAGATGTGGACAAATTGGAATGCTCATCCCCTGCAGGTGGGATTGTAAAATGATATAGCCACTGTGGAGGATGGTTTGGCAGTTCCTCAGGAAGCTAAGTATACAATTGCCATATAATCCAGCAATCTAAATACTAGGAATATACCCAGAAAAATTGAAAGCAATGATGTGAACAGATATAGCACATCAGTGTTCCTCATGGCAATCAGTATTGCCAAATTTTGGAAGCAACCCAAGTGTCCATCACTGGATGAATGGATAAACAAAATGTAGTATGTACATATGCTGGAATATTATTCAGCTGTAACAAGGAATGAAGTAATTACACATGTGATAACATGGATCAATCTCAAAAACTTTATGTTGAGTGAAGTAAGCCAGTTACTAAAGAACAAATATTACATAATCTCACTGATATGCACCAAGGGTAATGAGCAGACTCATAGAGGTAGATCTGCAAAATAGGTTCCTGGAGATAAAAAAGGAGTAGAGAGTGGTGAGCGGATGCTCAATCCAGGTTGAATCTATGATATGCTGGATAGGAGTGGTCCTGCAGTGGACAGGGGTAATGGTGATGCAGTGATGTGGGTGGGGACAACAGTGCTGGAGTATGAATGTGAGCAGTGTTGTGGGTGGGGTTGGGCTATCCATGAAGCAGAAAAGAGGGCTGGGGTAAGTACGGGTGAACTGTGGGGAGGTGGAGGACTGTGGCTGAGAATATAACTGTGGAAGTGTTTTTTTGGCAACTACGGCAGGGGAAGGTCACTGGTGCACTGGGTCGGTAGTGGGAGGATGTGTGGGTAAGGGTGCACTTGGTGCATGCCTCTATGAACTATGAATGTGTCCATGTTGTCATAGCATGTTATCTCATTGTGTAGATACCACACAAGACACAACAAATTAATAAACTCCCATCCGGAGGAGTCCTGCTGCATTCTTAAATAGAGGGTCAAGAATCTCAAGACTACACAGGCATTGCCTAATACAAGAAAAGCACTATAGTTGATAAATATATGTTCCAGAGATTTAAATCTTTGGTCCATCCATGTGTCATTTGAGCCCTGAATTTCAACAGGTTCTGAGAGAAGGGATCAGAAGAAAAAGTGGAACATAGGGAATTTTTAGGACATGGAATTGTTTTGCATTATATTGCAAAGACAGACACAGGCCATTATACATTCTGTCAAAACCTATGAAATTGTATGATGCAAAGTGTAAACCATAATGTAAACTATAGACCTTGGTTACTAGCAATGCTTCATTATTACTTCATAAATTGTAACAAATGTACCACACTCTTGTAAGATATTATTAATAGGGGAAAATGTGGGAGGAGGATGAGGTGGGGTATAAGGGAATCCCTTATACTTTTAATGTAACTTTTCTTTAATCTAAAACTTCTTTAAATATAAAGGTTCCCATATGAAAAAAGAATGAATAGAAGAGCTCAGAACTACACTACACAAAGTGGACCCTAAATTAATCCATGGATTTTAGTTCATGGTACATTTATAAAAAAAACTCTATCAACAATTGTAACAAATGTTACACATCAATGTTAGGTATTGTTGGTGGGGTGTTATATGGGAATATATGGGAATCCTATATTTTATGCACGATTGCTCTGTAAACCCCAAACTTATCTAAAAAAAAAGAAAAATTAAAAATAAATCATAGGCAGCTTATGAAGAACTATACAAACAGATTCTAAAGTCTGTCAGGTAAATAATCCAAGAAAATATTGAAAGATGCTTTCATAAGGTACCAGATAATAAAATGTGTGATAAAATCTACAATAAGGCAAACAACTTCAAGAATCAATATATAGATTATGGAACACAAAATATCATCCTGAAGCTAATCAAAGAATATGGCAAGAATAACATCACAACTGAAGCAGAAAGAAATGATTCTTTCATTTGCTGTCCTAGGAATCCTGTTTCTCTATTTAGATTTCTTTCTTTGTGATTCATTTTACATTATTCATTTGAAGTTTTATTTTGGAAAGACACAAATGTACACAAAATGAATCTCAATGTACCTGTCACTTAAATGCAATAATTTTGGTACAGTTATTTAATCTAGCATGTAATAGGTTTAATATTTTTGTTTACAAATGAATAAATATTTAATTTCTCGGTTTTAATTTCCAAGATGGGAAATACAGATAGATAAAAATCCTCATTAACTAACGTTCTTTCAGGTCCTAATATTTTTAGGAGTATAAAGTAATCCAGAAACCAGAAACCAAAAAATTTGGGATACTCTAAATTAGGTGGATATTTTACCTCTTCTTTCACTGTCTATTTAGTGGACATTGTTAGTTGTAAGCCTTGCATCCATTGATCCCCTTTTCCTTTTTATAGAACACCATGGTTTCATTCATGTATTTTCTTCATCCCTACCCCAAATCCAATCAACAGTGAATACCAAAGGTTGTATGCAAATTGTTTGTGGACAATGAGGAAAATAAATGATTTCTGGATTTTATGATAAATATGTTTCCTTTATTTTATTGTTATTGCCTTTGTTTCTCTTTTATTTTCCTTTATTTTAAAAAGATCTGCAAAAATAGTGTTCATTCTTCCTCTGGATGCATTGCATGTGATTGTGAAAGCTGGCATTGCCTTCACCCATTTTGTAATCAAGGTTAAAATCATTCTGGGCATGAAGTCAACACACAATGGAAGATATAACTGAGGAAATCACTGAGAAACAGCTCCAGGCTCACTGGTATTCTATTACCAGTACTGGTATTCTAATCCAGTAGATGTTCTTACTGTTTAAACTGTTTGGAAAGATGTTTTATTTGCATATGAACAAATATTATCTGATGCATTCATGGCTCTTATTTTATCTCATAGGTTTATTCCTTCATATTCTATTTTAAATTAATCCTCAATAATCTCGTATCTTACAAATAACTTTTCAGTTGTTTCCACTTTGAAATCATATCTGTTCAGTCTTTTACTTTCATTATCATATTTTACTTTCTGATAACTCCATATTTTTTACAAATTAAGGGACAGAGAGGTGTTTTAATTTGAGCACAAAATTCTAAGGTGTGGCTCAGGAATCAACTCCAGCCATCCGTCTCTAGAATCTACATTCTTAACCACTAAGCTATTTTATGCATAGCATGAGGAAGTAGAAGGAGCATGACAGAAATTCTTTCATGAAGCTAAAGCATCATGTGCACAGAGAAATAGAGCAGAGATTCAAGAAAAATGTGGATCGATGATATTATTCTCCAAAGTGTGTTTTGAAAAACTATACAATTAATGTCCACATGATTTTAACGAGATTAAACAACATTAACAACTTGCCTTTTTCTCTCTCCAGCTGTGTTTATACATATACATAAAATACATATACCTATAATTTCTGAGTGCATGATATGTGGCCGTGGAATTCTCCAACATATATCTCAAAAGAATTTATTTCCTACATAATCATAATATCTTTATCATAGCCAAGAAACTTACCAATATTTCAATACCATATAATTTACAGTTTTTGTTCAAATTTTTCACAATTTTCCCAATATTTTCATCTCTTTATATTTATGATTTCATCAAGGACTCAAAATTCACTATTTACTATCCATTGCCAGGACTCATTAGACACCTTTAACCTAGAATAATTCTCTTGCTTCTTATTTTCCTTTCATGGCATGTAACTTTTCAAATTCTTCCAGACAGATGTCTTTTAAAAATATCCCACAATCTATATTTCCTCACAATTAGATACAGTTTAAAATTTTTGACAGAATAAGTTTATAATGTTTTACTTTTTGTATCACATTAACAAACCATAACCTCAGTTTGTTTTGTTACTGGTGATGCTAACATCACCAGTAACTGGCTTCATTCTGAAAAAAAAAAAAAAAGACCTTTCCAAGACCATTAGTTTTTTAATAAAATTATGGTCAGTTTTATTTACAGAAAAATTGTGATGATATCGCACATATAACATGCACATTTTCTCCTATCCTTCACATTAATCATATATTACTATGGTACATATGTTAACAATTAATAACCAGCACTGATGCATTATTATTAGCTAAACCCATAGTTTATTCAGATTTCCTTAGTTTTTCCCTAATGTTCTTATTTTGTTTCAGAATCCCATCCAGGACACCATTTTACATTAGGTCATCATGTCTTTTTAGGCTCCTCTTAACTGTGTATGTTTCTGAGGTTTTCCTTGTTTTTGATGATCTTGCAAGTTTCAGGATTCCTTGTTTGGTAGTTTATAGAATGTCCCTGAATTGTGAGTTTTGATGTTTTTCTCATGATTAGACTGGGGTTTTGTTTTGTACAAGAAAATCACAAGGGTATATTGATATTTTTATCACATCATATCAATAGTACATGCTAACATCATGAGTTATAAATATTGATGATGACCTTGACCAGTTGCTTGAGGCAGTATTTGTCAAGCTTCTCCAAGTAAAGTCACTGGTTTCCCACTTTCCATAATGAACTCTTTGGAAGATTTCACTATTTGAACTCCATAAAAATAGTGGGGAGTTCTGTTCCACCTTCTTGAGGGCATTGTTTCTACATAAATCACTTAGAATTCTCTGTAGGGAATATTTGTCTCTTCTGTCCCATTTATTTATGTATTCAATCATTTATTTACATCATTATGAATTTATGGATATTTATTTTATCCTTTGATTTATAACCTAAGATTACTTCATTAATTTCGTTTTTCAAAGTATTCTAACTTTGTCTGTTGGGAGCTATTTTAGTTTTGTGCTGTGTCCCTTTGGCATTAATGCATCATATTGTACATTCTTTTTTCTTGGCACTTCCTTAATTTCTGGCACTATAAGATGTTCCAGGCTCATCTTGTATATTTCCTGCACAAGTGCGAGTATCAACCATTTCTCCAAGCATTTGGTTCCTTTTAATGGGTAATGGTATTAGCGACCAAAATCTGTGAGATAGATTGCTCATTCCTGTGGGATCGCATTGCTTCTAAACTTGCAGCTAACAGAGTAATGACCTATGTGTGTTCCTAATGTTCTACTGGGTTGCCAGCAATTGGTATTGCATGTGATTTTCAGCGTTCTAGTAGATATCATGCTTTTGTTTTAATTTTCAATTCCCTAATAGATAAATGATGCTGAGCTCCTGTTCATGTTCTTAAATGAATTGGCAAAGGCCTAGAGGCAACTCGTCAGTATATGTCTAAAGCAAAACTTACCTGTTCACATTGAATTTACCCACACATATCTCAGACAAGTTATCTGCTGAGACAAGTATTCCAAGACTCTCCAACCTTGCGCAATAGCTAGGTGTTCCAATATTCATTGATCCTGGATCTTCATTTCCCCAAAATAAAGACTTCATAACATTTTGTTAGTTGGCATTCCACTCCCTTTAAGTATTGCTTTTCTTATTATAATTTCCTTAACCAATCATATTTTTGTTATGTGGAGTGTTCTATCCATGTCTTTTAGGTCTAGTTATTTTATAGTATTGTTAATGACATCTGTGTATTTGCTGATCTTCTGTGTAGGTAACCTATCTATTATTGATATTGGTATATTGAAGTTTCAAACTGTTTTTTAGAACAATTATTATGGTAGAACTCTCTCCTTTAAATTTGGTCAGTATTGAAAATGATGTATTAAAGTCTCCAACTATTTATGTAAAACAATTATTATTGTAGAATTATCCCTTTTCAAATCTGTCAGTGTTATTTATGTAATTTTGGACTCTGGTATTAAATGGGCCTATGTTTATAATTGCTATATCTTCTTGGTGGACTGACCCTTTTATTAACTTATAGTATCCTTCCTGTCTAACAGTTCTTTACTTAATGACATTTTTCTCTGATATTAGTATAGCCACCCCAGCTCTCTTTTGATTAATATTTGAATGGAATTTTTTTTTCTCATCCATTCACTTTCACCTTCTTTGTATCTTTGGGTCAAAGATGATTCTTCCTTAAAAAAAACAAATAGTTGGATCATTTTTATCCATTTTGTTCATCTCGTCCTTTGATTGCAGATTTTAATCTATTTACATTCCAAGTAACTACTGATAAGACAGGGCTTACTTAAAATATTTTGCATTTGCTTTTAGTATTATACTGCTTTGTCATTGATTTCCTTCATTGATGCTTTCTGTTGTGTTCAGTTGATCTTTTGTAGTGAAACAATGTTATTTCATTCTACTTTCCTTTTCTGTATATTTTTAGAAATTTTCTTTGTAGTACCCATGTGGTTTATATTTAACATGCTAACTCTATAAAAATCAAGTTTGAATTGGTACCAACTTAACTTCAAAAGGTGCAAAATCTCTGTTCCTATACTCTTCAGTACCCAGTATATTTGTGCTTTGTGCCCAATATCGTGGAATTATGATTATATTTTATGCATTTGTACCTTTTATAATGAAAAATAAAAAGTAGACTTACAAACCAAGAATTCAATAATACTAGCATTTATATTTATGTATGTTTTCACCTTTATCATGAATCTTTATTTCTTCATTTGATTTTAGTAACTTTCTAGCACCCCTTTCTTTTATCCTGAAATACTCCCTTTAGCATTTCTTCTAGAGACACTCTAGTGGTAATGAACTCCCTCTGCTTTTGTTTATTTGGTAATATCTTTGTTTCTCCCTCATTTTTGAAGAACAGTTTTGATGGATTTATAATTTTTGTTGATATTTTTTTGTCTTTTTGGCATTACAAAAATGTCCTCTCACTTCAACAGTGCTCTTTCATAATGTGTCACAAATGTTTCACAATGAAAGGTATTTGTGGTGGGATGATGTATGGGAGCCCTGTATAATATTATGCATGTTTGTTTTATAAGTTCACAACTTTTACTATACACTCATTGTTTATGTATGTCCATGTATGAATCAAATACTTCAATAAATTGTTTTTCAAATGAAAAAAAAAAAAGTAAATAAACATGTCCTCTCTCTGCTTTCATGCCTCTCTGGTTTCCGATGAAAAACTCAAAATTTAATCTTATTGATACTCCCTTTTATATGATTCATTACTTCACTCTGCTGCTTTCAGAATTCTCACTCATTCCTCCTCCTCTGCCTTCTTCTTCTTCTTCTTCTTCTTCTTCTTCTTCTTCTTCTTCTTCTTCTTCTTCTTCTTCTTCAGTTTGACTCCAATATGTTGTTATGTGGATCTCCTTGATTTTATCCTATTCGGTGTTCTTTGAGCTTCTTAAATGTATATAATAATATTTTAGGTCATATTTGGGAAGTTTACAGCCATTATTTATTCAAATATTCTATCTCTCCTTTCCTCTTTCTCCTCTTCTTCTGGGACACCAATAATGTGTAAGTATTAAATTTTTATGGTGTCCCACAGTTCTCTTGGGCTCTGCTTACTTTTCATCATTCTTCTATCTCTCTGCTCCACATATTGAATAATTTCGATTTTTATTTCAGTTATTGTACTTTTTGTTACCAGATATTAATTTGGTGTCTTTTTAAAATTTCTAATTCCTACTTTTGTTCATGTATGATTTTCTAGATTTTCACTTGTTCTTTGTCTATTGATTTCATTGATCATTTTAGGAGATTTGACTAACATCTTTAATTAGGTTTAATTTTTTATGTCTGGGCTTTCTCAGGGCTACTTCTGCAGCTTTAATTTGTTCCTATGAATGGGCTGTCTCTTCCTGATTTTTTTGAATGCCTTGTGATTTTTGGTTGAATTCTGTATATTTGAAAATTTTGATATCTTAAATCAGGAAGTCTGATTCTCCCCCTTCCCCAGAATTTGCTATTTCTGTAGTTTAGATTCATTCTGTGTTGTGAGTTTTGCTCAATGCTTATTGAAGTTTATACTGAACATATAGATCAACCCACTATGAATAGTTAGGTTCTTCTTAGTCTTTTTTGCATATTTGTCTTGCTCTGGGGATGTATGGTAGCTTCCAAATATATGCCGATATGAACAAATATTCCTAGGTTTCCTCTAGCTTTCCCTCCAAAGAAAGTAACTTTATGCCCAGATTCACCTCTTGAACCTAGGGGCTGTATTTTATGTTTCCACTGATTTCACCCTAGGTGGCTGCAATTTGCTCTTTTCCTACTATTTTTCCCCAACTTTTTTCTGTTTTGAGTGAATTTCAGGTTAGGAAAGGCAAAAGAAAGCCTTGAGTCAGCATTTCAGGATAGATTAGAACTACAAACACATTTAATTTGAACATTAGGCAGGCTAATAAACATATGCCAAGGGCTTACACTGGAGAATGAACTACCATAATGGAAAAGTGGGCTGCTGGGCCACTGTCAGTTCCAAAACCATGATCCTGAGCATGTGGATGGGAGAGGCTAAGGCAAGTAAAAATTCCATAGGTTTCGTATGGTATTTTAGGTTTTCTTTTAGCTGATTCAGTGTTCATTTGTTTGTTGAATTCCCTTGATTGTTTGCCACAGTTCTGGGAAAGGTGGCTCTGAGATATTCTGCTTTTTTTAATGTTTCTGTGAGGGAAATGTTGCAAGGTTGTTTTTCTTCTGCCATATTGTTGTCAGCAACCCCATTTTCTTAAAATTGGGGTGTTTTTCTTTCTGATTTTTTAGATTTAAGAGCTCATTATGTATTTTATATAAAAGTCTTTTATTTGAAAAGTGTTTTGTACTTATCTTCTCACAGTCTGTGGTTTGCCTTTTGATAGTCTAAACAGAACTTTTCACAGGAAAGAAAATTTTAATTTTAATATAACTTGAATTATCAATATTTTCTTTCATGAATTGTGCTTCTGGTGTTGTATCTAAAACTTATCAATAAACCCATGAACAACTTAATTTTACTCTATATTTTCCTCTAGAAGTTTTATAGTTTTGAGGTTTACACTTAGATCTATGGTCCACTTGGAATTAATTTTTGTGATATGTGTAATGTCTTTATCTAGGTTCATGTTTTTTGCATATGGACATCCAATTGTTTCAGCACCATGTGTTGTAACAGCTATCCTTTCTCCACTGAATTGCCTTTGCTCTTTTGCCAAGGTCAGTTGGCCATATCTGTATGGGGATTTTTGCAATCTCTATTCTGTTTCTTTGAACTATGTACGTATTCAAAATACAATAAACATGCAGTCTTGCTTACTGTGGCTTTATAATAAGTCTATAAATCAGGTACAGTGAGTCCCCCAACTTTGTCCTCCCTCTTTAATATATGTTGACTGTTTGGGTCATTTGCGTTTTCATACACACTATAGGATCAGTCTGTTGGTTATGAATAATGCTGCTAAAAGCATGAGGTATAATTTTCTGGGTGGAATATATTTTCAATTCTTCTGTGTATATACATAACTCTGCTTCCTGTCTGTTTCAAAAATAGTTGCAGTATTTTACATTCCCAATAGTAGTATAAAAGGGTTCCAATTTCACCACATTCTCACCAACACTTTTTTAGCTTCTGTCTTTTAAATTATAGCTGTCATAGTGATATCTCATTACCTGATTTATAGACTTACTATAAAGCAACCATAAGCAAAACTGCATTTTATTGCACAATTCATGAAAGAAAATATTGATAATTTCAAAAAATTATTTTTTCAAAAATATTGATAAATTTTTAATTTAAAACTAAAATCTTCTGTCCTGTGAAAAGTGCTGTTCAGACTATCAAAAGGCAAACCACAGATTGAGAAGCTGATGACCACTGCCGTTGAAAGTTCCAGAATCAAAACTTGCATCTG
The DNA here is from genome assembly GCA_029593785.1 of Cabassous unicinctus. Classification (NCBI taxonomy): domain Eukaryota; kingdom Metazoa; phylum Chordata; class Mammalia; order Cingulata; family Chlamyphoridae; genus Cabassous; species Cabassous unicinctus. The sequence continues at coordinate 13,691 of JAQZBX010001878.1, read as the reverse complement.
CATTAGGAACTCTGGGTTTCATCAGACCAATCTTAGCAACAGCCCCCAATTTTTGGAAGACAGTTTTCTCTGCTTTGCCTTGGCACTGCTGGATGTTCCTGGTATGTGGGCTACCTTTTCCACAGGCACTGCCATTTCTATAGGTACTGACATTTCCACAGATTCTGCCAGGGGCCTGAAAGTTAGAAAATGGTTGTTGGCTTGCACATTACCTCAGTCACCGTTTCCCTTCATCCAGGACTCCAAAGGTTGCTTCAAGTATCCAATCTGGTTCCAGGGTTGCTACATAGTAAAATCTAATTCCACATTGTACTCTGTTTCTGGAAAGCGGAAACAGGGAAGCAACAGTAGCTAGATCAGATTTGAAGTAAAAGTCCATGTTTTTAGTCACATCCTTGTCTCTATTCCAACCAATAAAAAACTTTGTTCATGTGGCCTTTGAACCAGCACTAGAGGGGCAGGTGAAATAAGCTGGGTGATAGTGAAGGCTGAGTCACTATGTCTACTTGGTTGTTTAATGTCTCTTCCATGGTAGATGCTCTCTGGTGGGCACTACCATGATATAAATATCTTGAATGATACTCTAAACCAATGAGAACTAAGAAACATATATAGAACCCTTCGCTCAACAACAACAGACAACACATTCTTCTTAAGTGTACGTGGATCACTCACCAGGATAGATTTATGGTAACGGTGGCATAACTTGGTAAGTTTACTAAAAACAGGAGATTGTATACCTGAAATGGTCAATTTCTATGACATAAAAATATGCTTAAATAAATTTATATTTTAAAAGTATATTTAGGGAAATTAGGTGAAGTTACCTGTTTTAGTTTGCCAAAAGGATGCTGATGCAAAGTACCAGAAGTAATTTGGCTTTTATAAAGAAGATTTATTTGGGGTAAAAGCTTACAGCTCCAAGGCTGTAAAAAGTCCAAATTGAGGCATCATAAGAGGTGCTTTCTCACCAAAGACAGCTACTGTTGATCCTATTGTCTGGGCACTTGGCAAAACAATATGGCTGTTTATCTCTGCCAAAATCTCAGCCTTCCAAACCAGGCTCACCTTCTTTCAGAACCCATGTCCTGGAGTTCAGCTGTGAGTAACCAGGTATATGGCTTGTCTCTTTCCGTGCCTTATCTATCAGTCTCAGCTGCTCCACTTCCTTCCTGAGGTCAGCTGTAAGCTAGCAGGCATATTGAAGGGCTCATCTCCTCTTGAGCTGCTCCATGGGCCCAGCCTCTTAGGGGATTTCTGCTTAAGTGATCCTCTAGCCCTCTCTCACATGGAAGGATAAAAAAAATGGTGACTTCTTTTTCCTGCTCTGTGTCTGTCTTTTTCTCTGTCTCTGTTTATATCAGATCCAGGCAGAGCATAGAGACCCAAGCAGGATCACACCTCAAAGACGTAACCCAGTCAAAAGCCCGGAAACGATCTTATCAAATAATCTAGTCAAGGACCCTCCACTGAATTTGATGCAATCAAATGGTATCACATCCACAGGAATAGATTAGTTTAAAAACATTATCTTTCTCTTTTGGGGATTCATAAAATAATTTCAGACTCTCACAGTACCCAAAATCTTTCTGTATTATTTCTTACAATTGCATGTGAATAGGCAATTATCTTTTAAAAACTTTAATAAAAATAAGTGAAATTAAAAGAATGCTCCGTTTAATTTGAACATATACCTATTAAATATAGGTACCAGAGAGTTAAATCTTTCATCTGTTCATATGCCAGTTGAGCATCTCAGCAGGGTTGCAGCCAACATCTACTCTCCAGGTCATCAGACTCACCCAGGACAATAAACAAAATGATGATGATGGACAAACCCTGTTCTGAAAAGCAAAGAATATCTACAACTGTAAGCAAAACAGTTCCTACCTTCTGCCCCATAAGATCTAAGCCCCCTCCCAATCTGAACCAGAGTGGGCATCACCATCCCAAAATCCTCAAGATTGAGGAATGGACAAACATAAAGAAGAATTCAGCTATGGATGAAAGTAGACTTATTATTGTAGTGACAGAAGAATTTGTAACATTGATATAAAGATAGTGGTTAACAGAGGTTCTGAGGGAGGGTGAGGGAAGAATAGGTGGAACATAGGGCATTTTTAGGGCATTGTAATTGTTCTGCATGATATTACAATGAAAGATTCATTTGTGTGTTTGTTTGTTTGTTTGCTTTAGGAGGTACGGGGATCTAAGCTGGGACCTCCTACTTGAGAAGCACGTGATCAACCTCTTGAGGTACAATGACTCCTCCTGTATATGTTTGATGTAACTTTTCTGCAATCTAAAACTTCTTTAAAAATAAAGTCTAAAAATAGGATGCCCCAACTATATAGGCTGTCTGTAAGAAACTCACCTTAAATTCAATAATAGAATTTCAGGGGATCTTAACAAAGGGTCCGTGAGCTTAAATTGAAATTAAAAAAAAACATTATTCTTGCAGGGACATGTTGGTGCAGGTGTGATATTTTTATTAAATAATGCACAGTATAGTGTGGACTTAGTAAGGGGCCTGTGGTTTTCACATGACTGGCAAAGGGGTCTATGGAACAGAAAAGGTTAAGAACCCCTGAAATAGATTGAAATCAAAAGGATGGAAAAATATACCATGCAAGCAGTTACCAGAAAAGAGCTAGGATAGTGATATTAATATCTGATAAAATGAAATTGAAGTCAAAAACAACTATGAGAGACAAAGTTGGTCATTGTAAACTGATAAAGGGTTCAATTCAACATGAAGGCATGACAATTATAAATATTTATGCACCTAGCAGCAGATTCCCAAAATATATGAAGCTAATATTGACAGAGTTGAAGAGAGAAATGGATAGTTTTATGGTAATAATGGAATAATTTAATATGCCACTTTCAACAATGGAAAAACTTCTAGAAATAGCTCAATAAAGAAATAAAAGACTTGAATGATACTAATGCGACTAGACTTAACAGACATATATAGAAAACTTGACCCAACAACAGCAGATGACATATTCTTCTCAAGTGTATATGAATCATTCTCCAGGATAGATTAAATGTTTCATCACAAAATAAGACTCAATAAATTTAAAAATATTGAAACCATACCAGGTATCTTCTCCAACCACACCAGAATTCATCTAGAAATCAATAATAGAGGGACAAAAGGAAAATTAACACATATGTGGAAATTAAACAATGTACTCTTAAACAACAAATAGGTTAAAGAGGAAATCACAACAGAAATTAAGAAAACTTTTGAGGCAACTGAAAATGAAAATACAACATACAAAAACAAATGGGATGCAGTAAAGGCAATGCTGAGAGGGAAATTTATAGCTCTCAATGCTTGCATTAAAAAAGAAGAAAGATTTCAAATCTGAGAGCTAACTTTAAAACTGGAAGAACAAGAAAATGAAGAGCAAATTAAACCCAAAGAAATCAGAAGGAAGGAAATACCAAAGATCAGAGTGAAGATAAATGAAATGGAGAAAAAGAAGAGAAAGAGAAAGAGAAAATGAACAAACCAAACAAAACTTGGTTCATTGAAAACATCAATAAAATTGGCAAACCTTTATCTACACTGACAAAGGAAAAAAAGAAAGAGAAGAAGCAAATAAAGAAAATCATAAAGGAAAAAGGGAACATTATGATAGACCTGCTAGAATAAAAGGACTAAAATAGAATGCTATGAACAACTGCCAATAAAATTATTTAAAAATGCCAATAAATTAGATAATCTAATTTAAACGGACAAATTCTTAAGAACATGCACACTACCTACATTGACTCAAGAAGAAATAGATTTCAACAAACCAATTACTAGTAAAGAGATGGAATCACTATGGTGTTTGAAGCTGTATGTCACACAGAAAAATATGTTCTTAATTCTAATCCATTCTTGTGGGTGTAAATCCATTGCAAATAAAACCTTTTGATGTGGCTACTTCAGTTAAGATGTGACCCACCTCATTCAGGATAGATTTTAGTCCTACTACTGGTTTCCTTTATAAACAGAATGAATACAGAGAGAGGGAAGCCATGAAAGGAAGAAGCTGAACTCCCAGAAACATGGAAAAGAAGGGAGAGACACTGCCAGGGGCCTTGCCAAGTGACAGAACAGTCAGGGATCACTGGTGGCCAGTCTGCAGAAAGAAAAAAAAATGCATTGCCTTGATGATGCTTTTTTTGGACATTTTCCCATCCTCAAAACCATGATCAAATAAATTACCTTTATTTAAACTGACCAATTTCATAATATTCACTTTGAGCAGCCTAGGAAACTAAAACAACCAGTAATAAAAATAATAATAATAAAAAGAAAAGCCCAGACCAGAATGTTTCACAGAGGAACTCTAATAAACATTCCAAGAAGACCTAAAACCAATTCCACTAAAACTCTTCCAAAAATTGAAGAAGAGGGAAAACTCCCTAATTCATTCTATGGGACCATCACCCTCATACAAAATCCACACAATGAAAGCAGAAGAAATGAAAACCACAGAAAAATATCTCTTATGAATGTTAGTGCAAAAATCCTCAACAAAATTCTGGCAAACTGAATAATCCAGCAGCACATTCAAGGAATTATATACCATGACCAAGTGGGATATATCCCTTGTATGCAAGGGTGGTCCAAAATAACAAAATCAAATTAGTATAATATATTATATTAACAGAATAAGGGAAGACACCACATGATAATCTCAATTGATGCAACAAAGACTTTTAACAATTCTAGCGCTCTTTCTTTATTTAAAAAAAAAAAAATTAGGAAACTAGGAATAGTAGGAAACTCCTTCAACATTACAGGGCCATATATGAAAAAAATACCGCTAAAATCAAACTCAATTATGAAAGACTAAAAGCTTTCCTGTAAGATCAGGAAAAGACACAGAAACCCACTGTCACAACAGTTATTCAATATTGTACTGGATATTCTTCTCACAGCAATTAGGCAAGAAAAAGAAATAAAAGGCATTCAAATTGGAAAGGAAGAAGTAAAACTTTCCCTATTTACAGATAATACGATACTATATACAGAAAGTCCTTAGAAAACCCGCAGCTAATCTCCTCGAGGTAATAAATGAATTCAGCAAAGTGGAAGGGTATACTATCAACAACTAAAAATCAGTAGTGTTTCTATACACAAGCAATGAATAATCAGAAGTAGAAATCAAGAAAATAATTCACTTTCCAATGGCAACTAAAAGAATCAAATATCTAGGAATAAATTTAACCAAAGATGTGAAGGGACATATACAGAGAAAACTAAAAAACACTGATAAAACAAACCAAAGAAGATCTAAGTAAAAGTAAAGACATTCCATGTTCATGGATTGGAAGACAAAATATTATTAAGATGTTAATTCTACCCAAAGTGATTTACAGATTCAATACAACCCCAATAAAAATTCCAACAAAATTCTTTTCAGACATAGAAAAGTCAATCATCAAATTTATATGAAAAGGTAAAAGGCTCAAATATCCAAAGCCATCATGAAAAATAAGAATGAAGTTGGAGGACTCACACTTCCTGATCATAAAACTTTTTAAAAAGCCACAGTAATCAAAACAGCATGATATTGGCACAAGGAAAGGCATATAGACCAATGTAATTGAATTGAGAACTCAAACATCAACCCACACTTTTATGGCCAAATAGATTTTTGACAAGGGGTAAAATAAAGACCACTCAATTGGGAAAGAATAGTCTCTTCAACAAATGGTGCTGAGAAATCTGGGTCTCCATTTTCGAAAAGAAAAAAAGGTGGGGGGGAAGACTCCTACTAATGCCTCATACAAAAATCAATGCAAAATGGATTAAAGATCTACATATAAGAGCAGAACTATCAATCTCCTAAAAGAAAACTTAAGGAACCATCTTAAGGACCCTGCATTAAGCAATGATTTCTTGGGCTTTCCACTCAAAGCACAAAAACATAAGAAAAAATAAATAAATAGGACCTCATCAAAATTAAGAAACTTTTGTGCCCCAAAGGACTTTATCATGAAAGTAAAGTGACAACCTACACAGTTGGAGAAATTATTTGGGAACCACAAATCCAACAAAAGCTTAATATCCAAAATACATAAAGAAATCCTTCAACTTTAGAACAAAAAAACAAACAACCCAATTTAAAAATTGGCAAAAGGCTTTAATAAACATCTCTCAAAAACTATATACAAATGTCCCCAAAAGCACATGAAAACATGTAAAACATCATTAGCCATCAGGGAAATGCAAATCAAAATCACAATGGGATACCATTTCCCACCCATTACAATGGCTAACATTTTTTTTAAAAATACAAGTTTTGGAGAGGGTATGAAGAAATAGGAATACTCTTTCATTACTGGTGGGAAGGTAAAATGGTGCAGCCACTGTGGAAGACAGTTCTTCAGAAAGCTAAGTATACAACTGCCATATGACCCAGCACTACTACTCATAGATGTAAAACCAAAAGAATTGAAATCAGGGATTTGACCAGATAGTTGCACACTGATGTTTATAGGAGCATTACTCACAATTGTCAAAAGATGGATGCAATATATCATCATCCAATGAATGAAAAAACAAAATGTAGTATATACATATAACAGAATGTTATTCAGTCATGAAAATGAATGAAGTTCTGATACATTGACAGCATAGATGAATCCTGAAGACATCATGTTAAGTGAAATAAGGCAGACACAAAAAGACAAATATGGTATGATTTCACTTATATGAAATTAGTAAAATAAGCAAATTCATGGAATCAGAATCTAGAATATACTTTACCAGGGAACAGAGTGGGGATAGAGAATAGGAAGATAAAGCTTAAATATACAGATTTCCTGTTTAGAATGCCAGAAACGTTTTAGTAATGGATAATGGTAATTGTAGCACAACATTGTAAACATAACAGTCCTGAAATATATATCTGAATGTGGATATACATATATGGTAATAGAATAAAATTTTAAAAACCATGGAACTACACTACACAAACGATGAACTCTAAGTTAAATGAGGGATTCTAGTTAAAAGAACAATTATGAAAAAGCTTTTTCAAGAATCATAATAAACACACCACACCAATGCAAAGTGTTAACAGTCTGCTGGTACATGGAATCCTGTATTTTATTCATGATTTTTCTGTAAAGACCACAATTTCTCTAATTATTCTTAGTGATCTTTCCCACCCATAAGAAATAAAATGAACATATCTACAGGGTGCTACTTTCAATTATTCACTCTATTAGAATAATATATGAAATCATTTTGCTCAGGGAAAATACATATACATAGGAAATTTGATTTTAAGTGAACTTTATTGAAGATGTTTGTCTTCAATACAAAAACTGACATTGAAATTATTTGGAAACTGTGAACCAATTCTGGGTTCCTATCCTTGATTAATTCATTTGGACAAAGCTTTGTCAATGTAAAATATTCTTCTTGGAAATATCAAAATATTCTAGTGAATCTGAGTTTCAGAACTTCAGGTCACAAAAGATGAATTTTAGAGCAACTAATGTCCACTTGATATATGTGTCCCTGTGTTCCACAGGCACCAAAGAAAGCTTGAAGAAGCTCTTCTCTTCATTGTACAAAGAGAAATTTGAAGGGAAAATTAGACACATTCTATATTAGAAACTTATTTCTCCATAATTCCTATCCCAAGGCAGAAGGTAGAGATGATAAGGATTAACCCATTCCATAACACCTGAATTTCTCCTCATAGGATTTACAGATCTACCAGAGCTGAAGCCCCTTTCTTTCTGGTGTTCTTTGGCATGTATCTGATCACCATGGTGGGGAATCTTGTTCTGGTGGCATTGATCTATATGAAGAATCGTCTTCACACACCAATGTACATCTTTCTGGACAACCTGGACCTGATGGATTTTACTGTTCCTGTATTATTGTTCCAAAGATGTTAAAGAATTTCTTTTCTGAAGACAGAATAGTTTCCTATGAATGCATGGTACAATTTTACTTTTTCTGCTTTGCTGAAACTACAAACTGCTTTCTTCTGGCAGCAGCGGCCTAGGGCCAGTATACGGCAATATGTAGCTCACTGCGGTACCACACTAATAAAGCAAAAAAAACTCTGCATTCAGACTACCATAGGGACTTACACAGTTAGAAACATGCATCCCATGATACATGTAGAGTTTCTGTTTAGGTTGACTTTCTGTGGCTATCATCAAATCAATCACTATTGTTTGTCTTATTATTCCATTGTACAAACTCTCCTGTTTTGAGCCTTATATCAGTGAACTGATGATATTTATCTTTTCAGGAACAATTTAAATCTTCGATATTATCACTGTCTTAATCTCTTATTTTTAAATCCTTTTCACTATTTTCAAAGTGAAATCCTAAGATGGTAGAGGCAAAGCTTATCAACTTGTGTATCCCACTTTGTGTCGGTCTCAATGGTCTAAGGTTCATTTCTTCATGTATGCTTGAACAAGTGCAGTTAAAGAAGAAAACAAGGATATACTTGCTGTTTTTATCCTACAATAACCCCTTTATGAAATCCTCTTATTTATACTCTAAGAAATAAGAAAGTAATAAATGTTATGAAAAACTTATGAAGAAGAATAAAGCTCATAACATTGTGAAGTAAATATCATCACTTGTGACAAATTGTTTGGAATCTGCTTTAAACTTTCATTTTCAAAGACAAGGGATACTGAACAAATGGAAAATGGCCACTTTCTAAATAAAACATTAAAGAATTAAAATATGATGGTCTGTAAGTCAAATATTGTAAAGTGGATAAATAAGTTTAAAAATGTGGGATTTGACTACAATGTTTCAAAATCTAACCTACTATACTTTTTCTGGAATGAACAAATAGTTACTCATCAGTCACAAATGGGGTCAGAGTATAATTAGTTACAATTTTCAATAAACCCAGCAAATACTAGGAATAGAAGTCAGTATATAAAAATAGTGTCCATTTAATATTATTGCCAATTTTGTAATCCCTAAGGACAAACTTTCAAACTCAAGCATGTTCCAAGTTCTCAAACATTAATCCCTTCTTTGGTAAAAAATATCTATGAGATATAAACTATGACTTTGAATTTGATTCTCAGCTTTGAGTTTATCCAAGAGATTACATTTTAATATGGATTCTGAAGAATATATATTTTCAAATCAAGAACATTTTGATCTTTAGTCTTAGTCATTTTTCCATTTCAGCTCTCTGAAATAGACTATCCTCATGAGAATTAACCACTTTTTTTGAAAATAATGCTATTTATATTAAAATCCCTATGGGTTTAGACATTTCACATAGTTTGATTAGTCGTCCATGATGCATGACATGCAATTCCTGAATATATCAATTCAAAAAAAGTGTTTTCTGATTATATCTGTCTGATATAATTGCCTGTATTGTTTGTTAACAGGAATACCACTGCCTTGCACTAATTCCAAAGTAAATTATTAATATAAGCATAGAATTTCAGAAATTGAAATTTAATTTTAATGTAAATTATTATGATAAGTATAAAAATCCTATGAGTCTAAAGAAAAAAATATGTATTGATCATATAACTGAGCAAATGTGAAAGAAAAAAAATAATTCACTAAGAAAGTATTATCTGCCAAGGACTTAAAACTGGGCCTTCCATATATGTTTTACCTACAACAGAGTGAGGCATTATTTTCATGCCAGCGTTTAAAGAAAAAAACATCTCAAACTTTGAAATATTAAGTAGCTGGCCTAGTTCACCCAGGGATGAAGCTAGGATTTGGATCAATATTGTCTTTCCCTCATAGCATTTTACAGCTCCTTTCACAGATGCTTAAGTCACAGTTAATATCAAAACCTTTTATATTATAATAAGGGTATTGGACATACACACAGGGGGAAAGGAATGCATGTTATACAGAAGCAATTTTATATTGTATAGTGGGTATAAAACATGCTTGTAATTACAGACAATGGATATAAGTCTACCCAAGGTATTGACTATTAAGTAGCATAAGAAGTAAACTGTGCCTTAAAGAAATGAAAATAGATTGATACTTGGGGAAAACAGGAATAATAGCATCAGGAGATTGTGGCATAGGGTCAGGAATGAGGGAGGTGAATGATGATGGATGGACAGGAGGAGAAAGCAGGCAGAGGTGTGAGTGAGACTGTCTGTGAATGTGGGAAATAAGGATGGAAGTATATCAGGTTACCAATGCCACCCTAATGAATTTGAATTTCTTTTAGGAGCATCAAACTTTGAAATCTTCTGGCAGCAAAGTAAGATGATTGTTTTTTAAGAAAGTTGATTTGATTGGAAAGAGAGACTGGAAGCAATGAGACTCACTGCAATAATTCAAATAATAGGGAAGAGAGTTGAAACAGGAAGAGACTCTAAGTAAGGAGAAGGGTGCTTAGATATGGGTAACATTTTAAAGAAGAACAAATATTAAAGTGTACCCTTTTAATAATTAAAAACAGGTCTATTTTCTTCTTATGAAAAAATAGTCATATCTTATCTATTATTACCAGTATATAATACCATGCCTGACAAACTTGAGGATTCAATAAATTTTTCCAGGGGACATGGATGTGGCTGAGATGGTTGGGTGTCCGTCTCCTATATGGAAGGAACTGGGTTTGATCCCTGGGACCTCCCAGTAATAAATAAATAAATAAACAAACAAACAAACAAATATTTCCTGATTATATGAAGCATAAACTAATGTAATTTTTATTACTAGTAACTTTAAACACTTTCCATCCATTTATTGACCATTTATATATTTTTGAATCACTTACTCATTTCCTTTGCCTGCTTTGCTAATGACACATAGCTTTTCTTGTTATTTATGTACACATTTTATGTTTACTGAAGAAACTATTCTTTGCCATTTAAATTATCTGGCTTCTGTTTCCATGTCCTGGCTGCTAAAACTAATACCATGAAGTGATTTGACCTAAAGAACAGGAATTTATTGGCTCATGGTTTTGAAGCTAGAAGTCAAAAATCAAGGTGTTGTCAAAACAATGCTTTCTTCCAGAAGGCTGCAGCATTCTGGGGCAAATGCCAGTGATTCTTGGTTCTTGGCTTTTCTGTCACATGGTAGTGCACATGGAAGTGCACATGGTGGCCTCTCATGGCTTCTCTTGGGGATACTGTTTACTTCAAGCTTCTGGCTGCTCACTAGCTTTCTCCTTCTGTGGCCTTATCTATAAGATCTTCAGGAATAGGACTCAAGCCCATCCTGAATAGGCTGGATCACACCTTAACTGAAGTAACCTCATCAAAAGGTCCTACTTACAATGGGTTCACATCCACAGGAACATTTTAAAATTAAGAATATGCTTCTCTGGGGCACATAGCTCCAAGCCAACACAGCTTCCTTTCCAAAAACCCAACTATCAATAGATGAAGGGATTTATTTCTGAATTTGCAATTCTATTCCATTGTTCCACATATTTATCCTTATGCAAGTACCAAACTGTCTTAATTATTGTGCCTATGTGTTAAGTTTTGAAATCAAGAAGTGAGAGTGTCCTAATATTTTTCTTCTTTTTCAAGATTATTTTGGCTCTTCTGAGACTCTTGAATTTCCGTATGAATTTTATAATTAGCTTGCCAATTTCTTAAAAAATTCAAGGTGAGATATTCTTAGGCATTTCATTGAACGTCTAGATCAATTTGAAGATTACTGACATCTTAACAGTGGTAACTTTTCTGAACCATGAACATGAATGTCTTTCTATTTTTTTAGGTTTTCTTTAATTTCTCTAAAAATGTTTTTTCATTTTCAGAATATAATTTTTTCACTTCTTTTAATGTTATTCCTAAGTATTTTGCTTTTTAGTCTATTATTTTCTTAATTTAATTTTTGGATCATTCTTTGCAAATATATAGAAATACATTTGGCTTATAGTATTTTGATTATGTATCCTGCAACTTTGGAGAACTCATTTACTAGTTCTAATAGTTTTTTAGTAGATTCCTTTGGGTTTTCTATATATAAATCTAGGTCATCTGTGAAAGAAGTTTACGACTTTCTTTCCAATCTGCTTGCCTTTAATTCATTTCCTGCCCTGACTGTAATAGGGAACTATACAATGTTGCATAGAAGTGACAAGAGAAGACATACTTGTTCTTGACCTAAGGCTGAAAGAATTTGATCGTTAGCCATTAAGTATGATGTTACCTGTAGATTTTTTCATAGATTCCCTTATCAGATTGAGAGAGTTCCCTTCTATTTCTAGTTTATTCAGTGTTTTTATCATGAAGAGGCACTGAATTTTATCAGGTGCTTTTTCTGTCTCTTTTGAGATGATCATGTAGTTTTTGTCCTTTTTTCTGTCGATATGATATACTACATTATTGATTTTTGGATGTTGAATCAACCATGCATTCATGGAATAATTTGCACTTGTTGATGATGTGTAGTTCTTTGTATGTGTTACTAGATTTGGTTTACTAGTATTTTGTTGAGAATTTTGAATCTGTATTAATAACACATACTGGTCTATAGTTTTCTTTTCTTCTGATATCATTGTCTGGTTTTGGTGTCATAATAGTGATCCCATTAAATGAGTTGAGGAGTATTCTACTCTAAAATTTTTTGAGAGTTTGTGAAGACTTGGTGGTAATTCTTAAATGCTTCATAGAATTCACTATTAGAGCATCTTGGCCTGTGCTTATTTTGGGGGAGGAAGAGGTTTTATTATTTTAATAAGAAACTTTATTTTTAGAGCAGTTTTTGGTTTACAGAAAAATTGTACAGAAAGAACCGAGTTCCCATACACATACAAACACACACATACACATAGCTTCCTTATTCTTTTTATATATATGTCTGTATTTCTTTATTTTCAACTGTTTATATTTAAAATTAATTCTTGATGATTACATAGAGTTGAGGTTTATTTTGAATTCTGTGACAGAATCTCTTCCTTTTGATTTTATTTTACTATTTACCTTTTTTATAATTACTGACATGTTTAGGTTTAATTAAATTATATTGCTTTTTTTTTTCTTTTTTTAACTATTTGTACCTCATTTTTTTTTTAATATTTTAAAAGATGCTTAGATTATATAAATGTTACACAAAAATTACAGGGATTCCCATGTTCCCCACCTCCCACAACCACCCACATAAACATCTTTCATTAGTGTGGCACATCACCTGCAATGGATATACACATCCTGGGGCTTTGCCAATAAGCATGGACCATAGTTCACATTGTAGACCACACTCTCTCCCACACAGTTCTGCATGTTATATGCTGATGTAAAATGGCCTATATCTGTCGCTGTAATGTCACTCAGGATAAATCCCAAAAAGCCCCTGTATTAAAACTGCTTTTCCCTCTCCCTGCTCCGAAAGCATCCAGTGGCCAGTGGCTCCATATCAATGTTGTAATTTCTTCCATTGCTTGAATCACGGTATGTCTACAACAGAATACCAGTGAGTCCACTCTAGTCCATAGCTCTTTCCCCAATCCTGAGGAGTCTGGGATGGTGATGTCCACTCCACCTCCAATTGAGAGGGGGCTTATATCCCATGGATAAGGTGGATGGGATTATCCTGCCTGCAGCTGCAGACTCTCTCCATTCCCTGGGATGGCCCTTGTCCATCATCATGTCCTCGCCAGGTGTCTTGGGTGAGTCCATTGAGCTGTAGAGTAGGAGTTGCAGCTCCACCGTGATTCCAGGCACAGCTGGCACAT
>JAQZBX010001877.1:32952-77545 GCA_029593785.1 Cabassous unicinctus | reverse complement strand
ACCATCATTTCCTATTTCTTTGTCTGTATCTAATCTTATGCTGCCCCCTGTACATTTTTAATATTTTAAAGTGTTAATTATGGGATTTATTCCCTGAGTTCTCTGTTTTGCAATTTTGTATCAAGGTAGTGATATTACAGATATTTTCTGGAGTGATAGGGACAAACAAACAAACAAAAAAACAAGCCAGTGCAAAAATTACCTTTCACAGTCTTTGAAAATAGGCTCTGCTTTGGTTGGTGCTCTCCTGCAGATTTTAGCCTTCCTATTAATTGCCCTCATCAAGAAAATCAGACTGAGGCCAATTTGAAGTACAGGGTCCTCTCTATCTTTTCTGAGCCTGTGTTTTGTCTTGGGCTTATACTTGCCCATGGTCTTAGGAATTCTGCCAATTACACGAATTTGAATGCTCCCTCCCTTCCCTATGAAATAGACTTTCTCTCCCTCCTGGGTACTCTATTTTATGACTTAAAACAGGTAATCCTTTGTACCAGGCAACTTTGATTTAATTGTTTCTTCCACTGCTTTAACTGTCCACAAGCTCCTTCTGACAACAGGGCAAACTCTGAGAGTGCAAACCTGAGACAAGTTTCCTGGTTCAGTGTTTCGGGCTACACCTTATAAAGTGGCACTGACATGCAAGTACCCCAGTATGCCTATAAGGATTACTCCGTTCTCTCTGTAACAGGGCCAGGGACCCACAATGGGAGTGCAGGCTAGCTCCACACCCCTGGGGAGGAATTAGGGGAGAGACCAGCAAGGGCATCATGAGCTTCTCTTACCATTTCTAAAGCTGTGTGTGTGTTTTTTTTAATTTTTCATTTGGCATTCACCCTGCTTCTGCAACCCTTTATTTTCTGGGGTTTTGAGGAAGATGGCTCTGCTAATTACTCAAAGAATCTGTGGAGAGATGGCACCCTGGAGCACCTTATGCTGCCACTTGGCTGACAGGAAGCTGTTCAAACATCTAAAAATTTTGAGTCAAATTTTGTTAGTGTATATGTGATATATTATTTTTGTATTATTTTGCTGGTATATATATGCATTATTTTATTAGTAATTACATTTGTGAGTTATTTTTCTTAATATAATTTTAATTTAATGTGATAGCAATCCTCTGTGACAAAATGATAAGCTACTGCTCTTCAGGTCTTAACAAAATCATACCATGGTTGCCAAGGCATGGGCTCTGAATATGGACTATGCAGAATCCAAATAATGTCTCCAACAATTAGAGATTTTGCAAAGTTCTAACCTGTATGTTTCTCAACTTTTCTAATCTAGAAATTTTGAAAACTAAATACTATAGGATTAAGTACTGAAATAATAATAATAATAAAAACAATAGCAACAATAACAAAATAGGTAATAGCTGACATTTATTGAATCCTGTACTAAGTATTTTATATGGCTTAGCCATTTTAATCCATAGGGGACTATGAAGGAGATTCTATTATTATCTCCACTTTACAAACATATAATGCATGTAAAGCTCTTATCATAGTGCCTATTACATTATAAAAAGCCCCAATAAATAATAGCTATTATTATTATTATGCTTATAACCCTACTATATCAAGATGAACTCATCAGTATCATGTTCAAGTGTCATAAAACCCATAAAAATAAAAAATGGTATGCTGTCATAGCTGATATAGCCTAGATCACTAAATGAACATATCAATTCATTCCTATAACAAGTTCATTTAAGAAATAATTGTAATTAAATATTTGGCTACTTAATTTAAAATCTTTTATCAAATTAATAAGTAGTAGAATCATGGCATACTTCATAATATATTTCAGATTGCCCACTAGTACCACTGTTTTCCCCACCTCTGCTATTTACATAGTCATCCTTTAGTAACCACCATGATGCTTCCATAAGATCCAAGGGTGAATATTTTCTGACCCTTATGGTCACCTGATAGCAAATGCTGTCTTTTACTATTCTGTTACAAAATGCATATGGGAGAATTTCTATAAGGTCAAAACAATAAAAAGTCAAAGAGAGATTTTAATATTTCTGTTACTAAATTACAGTTTCCATAAATAATCATGATTTTTATGAAGGGTTTCTGCCCATAATATCCATGATATGAATGGAGAAGTGCATTTATCTCTTTCTTCTTCTAATGAATGAGTTTAAAATATCATAAAATATATCAAAACACATACAAAATTGGCTGTAAAATTGAGGCACAGAAATAATAATACTTGAAGAGTAAAGAAAAGTAAAATTTAATTTGAAAGACAAATATGTAAGATATACACATCTAGTGTATTTAAATATTAAAAAGTTAAATCAGAAAATAAAAGCTATTACCAAGACATGCTCCTAATAGCAATCCCTGAATGGCAATTTCTTCCTTTATGTCCCTACAATCATATAAACTACTTTGGATCTTCACCAAGTGGAATATTTGGAAGGAATTGATCAAAGACAGATAAGCATCTACAGGTTATTATCTCCAAGTTAATAAAAGTTGATTGAAAACTCACAAGTAAATTTGGATAGGCTACTTGACAGCTTTTAGCAGATTACTATTCTGTAGAGATAGGAAACGGAAAAGAAATTTGGGAAAAGTGCTAATGCCCCAATTGTAAACTAAACTCTGGTTAAGATCAAATCATTTATTTAGAAAACTTTATATATTAAAGAGGAATTAGTTGTAAAAAGTTTGAACTAAACTTTTTCCTATCTTCCTCTTTATTCTTCCTCTTTCTTTTCTTGTGGCTTTCTGTCATGATGGAATAAGCAAGAACTTGCATGACTTTTAGAAACATTGACAGAAGTGAAGGAATAAGGCCTCTGCTCTCTTATTCTTCTATATATTCACTGCATATTCTAGATAATTCCTTTGCATTATTGGACATAAGGTGTAATTAGTCATCATAAAAAAATCAATCAGGAGTAGATTGAGATGGTGAAAATAATTCAAACTACAAATATCCTTCAAAGCCTTTCAACTTAATTTATCAACTATATTTCTTTTTATTTTTTCCAAATTACTTAAAAATGTTTACTAAGACACATAAAATTCAGATATGTACTTACATAAGGAAAACCAGCAGAAAGGAGATAATGAAGAGAAAGCAATAAAATGGAACCAAAAATGAAGTTAAAAGGCTTAACATGAAACACTATATACTTTGGTCACATCTTTGTCTTAAATTCATTATGACTGTAAGATAAATTGAAGCAATTTCTCGATAGTAATTACTTGTTCTGATCTTAACATGTAGAAATTGTTCCCAAGGAGCACAAAGAATCTCCTGCATATTAAAAGGTAGTGTCCCTAGTGACATACATTGAACGCAGCTACAAGTTTCATAAGGCTGTTTCTTATGAACTAAGAGCATCAATTCAAAATGTAATTTCTTTTTTCTAATATTATGATTTTCCAAAGCAAGTCCTACAGTACTCTTATCCATAAACACACACACACACACACAAAACATTTTTGTTGTTGCTGCTGCAGGACTTCCCAAGAATTTAAGAGCCTACAAGAAGAGAATGCTTATACTGAAGTGTTAGAAGGATTTTTATACCTGAAAATTAAATTTCAATCATTACAATTTGTAAGATGAGGAAAATTCTCATCTCATTGACTTCCTTGGCCTTTTAGTCTTTCTCTCATATACATCACAACCAACAGTTCCTCCAAATACATCTCACAATCTCCTTTTAGTCAGTGTGCAGTGTCTCTCCATACTTCATGAACAGAATTCTCTTTGAAGTTAATTTGTGCACTAAGAGGTGTGGAGCAAATCCTGTCAATCATAGACTTGAGAGCCATACAAAATTTTTGTGTTTTGAAAAGCAGCTATTGAAGTAATGTTCCATTCAAACAGATTGCCTTCTTTTCTAGGTTATTTGCACATCCTTTAAAATCTTTTTAAGATCCTTATCAAACCTTCCTGGAGAACTTAGGTAAATTAGTTTATACAGTCCTTTATCTATTGCTCTATTAACTCTTTAAGAGCAGTACAATGGGGTACATAAATAGAATTTCCTTTAATAGAAATGTGCATTGTTAGCTTTTAAACACTCCACATACAACTTTAACACCTGGCATGCAGGCAGAAACTGAGTGCTAACATGAACAACAATTAAAAAAATATTCAGCTAAACGCTGACAAATGATCAAATCTTTGAAATAGTAATGTCTCCAACAAAATAAGATAAAACACAATTTATATGCCAAGTTTTCAGAGGGCTCTCTAAATTTCCCTTTTACCCAGGTAAATATTTGCTCATTTGTGTTGAAAGACATGTTTGAAATAGCTGGTCCAGGGTTCTGGGTAAAAGAGTTTTGTTCAGGAACACAGAACGGCTCATATGAAAACAAGCACATAAATTTGGCCTCAATAATGCCATGTTCTAATCTAATAGTTTCTAATATGTTGCCCATGGATGAGGTACACTGATTTGTTTTAAGGACTCTGTAAATTCACATATGCATAAAGACTTACCTGTGGAAAGAGTATTTTTGTATTTATACGCATTGATAGATTACAAAGATCTTTATTTTCTGATTGGAAAATGTGCATTTATTTAAAAGTCTAGCTGTATTCATGTTTACTTCATATCTATTTTTTTTTTTTTTGCTTATTGCTTTTTTTTTTTAGATTTATTTATTTATTTCTCCCCTCAACCCTCATTGTTTTGTGCTCACTGTCTGCTCTTTGTGTGTTCTTCTGTATCTGCTTGTCTTCTCTTTAGGCAGTACCGGGAACCAATCCTGGGACCTTCCAGGTTGGGACAGAGGTGCTCAATCTCTTGTGCCATCTCAGCTCCCTGGTCAGCTGGATCTCTTATTGTCTCTCCTCTGTGTCTCTTTTTGTTGTGTCATCTTGCTGTGCCAGCTCTCCTGCACAGGCCTGCACTCCTGCTCGGGCCAGCACTCCACACAGGCCGGCTCGCTGCTTGGGCCAGCTCACTGCATAGGTTAGGCCAATTTGCCTTTCACCAGGAGGCCTCAGGAATCGAACCTGGACCTCCTATATGGTAGACGGGAACCCAATCGTTTGAGCCACATCCATTTCCCTTATTGCTTTTTTTAAAATAGAAAAGTTGTGAGCTTACAAAATAATCATGCATAATACATAAGGCTCCCATCCATTACCCCACCATCAATACCTTCTATCAATGTGGAACATTTGTTACAAATGATGAAAGAACATTGTCAAAATATCACTGCTAACCACATTCCACATCTTACATTTGGTGCATTCTCCCCCAAGTCACCTTATTAATAACACCATGTATTAGTATTGTATATTTGTTATAATTCATGAGAGAACATTCTCAAACTTTGTACTGTTAAACACAGGGGCCTAATGTTTTGTTTTTTTTAAAGTAAAATTTCATTGAAGCATATTATTCATACATGAACATACTTAAATCATAAGTGTACAGTAAAAGTTGTGAACTTACAAAAGAAATATGCATATCATCATACAGGGTTCCCAAACATCACTCCACCACCAACATTCGTATCTTTTTATATGTTCTGTCATTGGGTACTAAAGGTACAACTACCAACACGCCCAGATCTCAGACTTGAACAGGCTGAATACTGACCTAGCTAATGGCTACACACAGCCACCATTGCCACAGTACCTCTCCTGGCTATCAGGCAGTTAGAACACATCCGCTGGTCTGAAACTGACATGCATATCAGAATATTTCTCCGACCTTAGCAATCTCAGGAAACACTAATTTCTGTGCCCTTTTTTGGACATTTTAATCTATTTATCTGATTTTTAAAGGATTCCTGGCTAAATTAAATTACCTAAAACTTCACAAAGTGACCTTGAAATTCCATAAACTTTAGACTCCTTGAACCACAACAAATTCCTTTCTTAGATACTCTGGTTTAAGCATGCATTTGCTTATCTGTTCATTCATTTCCTCACTTGCCATATACTTCCTGCACACCTTTTGGGTTCAAGGCAGTGTGGTGAGTGCTGTTGTGATGGTCTCTTTGAATTTAGCAATTTAATAGGAGAGATTATGAATTACAGAAACAACTTTAAAACAACATACTATTGTTACATAGATGGCTTAGACTACTGGTGTTAGCAGAATTCATAAAAGAAAGATATTTAGGAAAAGGTGAAGAAGGAAAGCACGCAGGAGGTGGGATTCGAAGAGGAGTCTGAAAGTTATGCGTGATTTAATATATAATTGTGGGTGGAAGTGTGTGTGATGGGGACTGGTGATGCGTATTCAAGTCTGAGGAAAACTGAAAGTCAAAAAATACAAGCAAGAAAGCACAAAATAAACTGACCACTTTGCTTGGAGTAGAAAGTTTGCCTCTGGAAACAGAATTAAAACTGAAAAGTGTGTGGCAGGTAGTGGAAAAGGCCTTGAATGGCAGCTAAGAAGTCTGAGCTTTCTGTTACTCCACAAGGTATCTTAAAGGTTTCTGAGTATGGCCATGATGATTAGCAATATACTTATAGTGCATCTATGATGTGCCTGACACTGTTTTCAATACTTTGCAAATAATAACTCATTTATTCTTCAAAGCAACCTTCTAAGGTAGGTAATTTTATCTCGGTTTTATTCTTGGAGAACTGAGAAACAGGGAGGTTGAGTAAAGTTGCCCAAGGTTACAAATAGCAAGTGGCTTAGCTTGGATTCAAACCTAAGCAGTCCATGTCCAGATTCTGTATCAAAGTGAATAAGCAAAGTCAATATTTAAGAAGGTTAATCTGAGAGCAACATATAGATGTGTTTTAAAAACTGGAAAGACTGGGAATGGGGACATCAATTAGAATTTTCAAGAGCATGAGATAGTTATTTCAACTAGAATGGTGGCAGTAAGAAGCAGTGGATGAAATAGATACAAGAGTCCTTATGAACTCGAAACTGAATATAATAACTACACAGTAAGTTAAACTGTATCATTTGCCAAAGAATCTATGCATACCAAATATTCATAGAAATATTAGAAATGAATATCTTCTAATTTAACTGCTTGGTAAGATCTATTCTTTTTAAAAGCAAAGTCAGCAAGTAGTTTTAGCAGGGATTTTCCTAATGAAGAAATTATCTTTGGTTGGTGAGTATTAGCCAAGTGTTAAACGTGAAAATATTGACTTTGTTCTGGTTGGCTTTGTTCTATTTTACGTGAAGTTAATTTCTGTTTGTACAGCTTCACATTTATTGACTCCTGACAGAAGAAACTGTCTTTGTGAATTGTCCGTAAGCTTTCTGAGATATAAATTCCAGGTTATTTTGAAGTTTAGCCTGTTTGTATCATTCGCCCACTCAAGACATCACACGTTCTTCCAACCACCCCCTACACTTGGAACAGCCGCCCAATTAATATACGCCAGGCAGGCCACCTTGCTGTTCTCCTTCAAAAACTCCTAAAAAACCATCTGCTCTGGGAGGCATTCCAACTACAATAACCACCTACTACTTTCAATTGCCTATAATATCTGCATCCACTTTATTGAGCACTGCTTACACATACATATTACAAAAACCTGTAAGACAAGATATTTTCTAAATATCTTATAGTGGTATTTAAACTCCTTTTAAATGTCTACATACTGTTAGAGGAATAGCATATTCTTGCAAGCTTTTCTTCCATAATAGAATAGGAAAATATCAGCTTCAAAAGAGTAAGAGAATTAATATCTAATTCGGGTGTGACTCATGGATCAAATGTTGAGCCAGCCCAGTTAGGTGTTATGGTCAGAGTTTTGTGCCAAGCTTTCATGGAGAATGCTTAATGAAACTATCTAACTGCATGCTTTATGAACATACCACACTATGGAAAGTAAACAATGTAGTGAATTGATATAAATTATTGCACTTTGATTTTCAAAGTCTATTACATATTACTTTCTAGTTGACAACATAACTACTTTTGTTCATATGATATTCTTGATAAATTGTTTCATGGCATAAAACAATAAAGTATGACAAGACATATTTTAAATCAATTCCAAATAGATGTATCAGATTTAAAAAAAAACTGAGTTGTTAAATCCATGTAGTGTCATGCTGGTTAACACCAAATTCCTGAATGCTTGTGATTCCCCAACCAATTATATCAACACCATGTATATCTCCATGGGGATGGCATTATCCAGGTGATATTTGGAAGATGTACGATTTTGCCTTTTGCAAAAGTCAGGAGCCTTGTTGCAAGATAAGGGGCTTTTCTTTGTATTTCCACAGCACAGCTTTACACATCAAGAGCCAACCAGGCACCAGAGGACTGAGGAAAGAAGAATTTATACCTGAAGCTAGAGAATAAGGAGACACAGTGGGGGGGTGGGGGCAAAGACCTGCTGTTGTTGAGTGGAGGTGGTGAGAGGCAAGAAGGGAGCCAACGTGATGAGAGGAGAAAGACAAGATTTGATGTTAGTGCTAGTCCCCTTATTCTTCAGGTCAACCCCTAGCATGGAAGAGAAAAAATATCCCTGTAGGGTGACACAATCAGGGAGTCCTAGGAGAAGTCTGTGAAGACCCTGTCTCTAATTGACAAAAAAAATATTGCTGTTCATAATTTTGTGTCCTATATGGCATGGGGGCAGTAGAAGAGCAATGGCTGAAGGAGGTGTTCCAGTTAAGGGGATTTGAGGAAAGCCCTTGCAAAGTAACACGGACCTTATTCTGGTGGAGAAAAAAAAGTAGCTTAGAATTACAAAGCCTTTCACAAAACAGACTCAAAAGTATTAAGAAAATGAAAAAGGAGCAGACATAGTTTCAGGACAAGTAGGTGGTAAATGTGGGATTTGAGAATGGAAGCAATTACACAGTCCACAATCATCAGGAAAAGGTATCAGCCAGATGCCCAAAATATCAGGTGGGTTTCTGCAGAGGATGCCAGGGTAAGATGTCCGGGCCCGGGCCACTTATGTTCTGCCTCGGCAGAGATGGTCACCACCTAAAAGACAGAGCTTTCCCCTATGCTAAGAGGATATGCAACAGAAGCTTTGTGCCTAAATAGTATTCTGGGAAGGAGTAAAGGAATAGTATTACTGAGTCTGCAAGTAGAGAAAGATACCCAGAAAGATTGGGCACTTACATGAAAGAGAAAAAGTTTTAAAACTAGAAAAGACTAAAGTGCTTTTAACAAGAAAACACAATTTCTTTTTCCAGTCAGTGACAATGGCAACTCAAGAACAAGATGAAATCAATTATAGAAATTAAAGAAAATCACGCTTATGCCCAATTTAACTTGTGATTGCTT
Organism: Cabassous unicinctus; assembly: GCA_029593785.1. NCBI lineage: Eukaryota > Metazoa > Chordata > Mammalia > Cingulata > Chlamyphoridae > Cabassous > Cabassous unicinctus. Next base: position 68,324 of record JAQZBX010001877.1, on the reverse strand, counting down.
TATATTTATTGTTCATATTAATGTGATTATTGCTAAGGCAAGTAATTTTCTATAGGAATGTAAAATTAACTCCATTGCTCTTATTATTAACTTTATACCACAAACAAAAATAGACATCATTAAAACTTCCATTAATCTTATTAAAATATCAATATATCTTCAATTTGTGGGTTGTATCCAACCATCAAATAATAGTAAAAATCAAATTTAACTGAAAACCTTTACTTCTGGGAATCAAACTTATCTTGTTCTGTAATAAATCAATAAAAAGGATATGGTTTAAAACAAATAAATAAATAAATAATAAAACTTCCATTAAAACCAAAAGAAGAAGTTGAAAATTTTTTATCGTTCAAATGCCTATTGAATGCCTACCACAAATCAAGCATGTGATAAGCAATGGCGATACAAAGATGAATGGAAAATGATTCTTATGTTTAAAAACTTAACATTATTTCAAACAAAATTTCTAATCTGAAACCTTTTAAAGAGAATTTCTCCTTTATTTTTGACTCTATTTTTAAGTCATTCAACAAGTTTGTTTTGAATTTTATTTGGAAAGGTACACCTGTTTTTTGACTGTTTAGAAAATATTAATTATCACCATCAATATGCTTGCAATATTTCCTGCCAAATGGAAAAGAGCATGCATGGCATACATCTCTGGGCTTAAATGAGTCAAGATCATATTAATTAATGCATTTAAAAGCAAATTTAAAACTGTAAATCAATATGCATATGCTATTTTATTATTTAAGCACTAATGATAAGGATAAATAGTATTTTTGGAATGCAAAAATATCCAGGGTATTTACCTAGGACTTAACAACTTTCTTCTTAAATAAATTCCAAACTATTCACCAATATATTTTAAAATAATATTTATTTTTAAATTAAGGACAAACCTGAGGCCCTATGATTATAATGATATCCTTCAGTACAAAGGATATGTGCTTCATTCCATCTAGTTTGGCAGAAACCCCTCCACCCCCCACTGTGTCTCCTTATTCTCTAGCTCCAGTGTATAAACTCTTCTTCCCTCTGGTGCCTGGCTGGCTCTTGATCTGGAAAGCCATGCTGTGGAAGTACAAAGAAAAGTCCTTTCTCTTTCAACAAGGCCTGAATCTTGCAAATGTCAAAATTACATGTCTTCAGATTATTACCTAGATAATGCCATCCCCACAAAAATATGCATGCTGTTGACATAACAGGTTGGGGAATCACAAGCATTCAGGAATTTGGTGTTAACAAATCATGACATGGATTTAACTCATTTATTCCTTACAGTTCTATGGAGGAAGGGACCTTTCTGTGTGGCTGTTTCACAGAGGAGGAAACTGAGGCACAGAGAGGATTAAGCAGCTTGCAAAAGATCACCCGACTAGTAAGCAGTGGAACCTGTATGTGGACTCTGGCTGTCAGGTTTAAGTATCTGTGTTTGTCACCACTACAATCATGTCAGACATCAAATGATATGGTTCTGGTCCGTGTTGCCTTTCAAAATAAATAAGTAAAGTTGACTTAGCTAAGAGAATCATTTCAGACACAGTATACTCGAGTCTTTCCTCTACCTATTGTCCTAGCTCACTATTTTGTGCAGTTCATAAGGGCCTGAACTTGAATGGATTACATTTTTCAGAGAATCTCCATTTTCCCACAATTGCTCAAAACTCACACTCTAATTAAAACTTAGGAATCTACTTAAATTCCTTACTCACTCTATTTCTCAACTGTATTTATTATATAATTGTATAGATCCTTATATAATAGAAGTTAGGGTTTCCATTCCTTTTGTATACTCTGCAATCTGCCCACCCACTTTTGCACATTTTCTCTCAGAGCTTTAGCTTTATATCTATTGTAAAAATGGCAAACACTTTCCATAAAGGTTAGGTTGCACATATTTTAGATTTTGTGAATCATATGATCTCTGTCACAACTCAGCTCTGTCCCTTGTGGCTTGAATGCAGCTAGACACAACACCTACATGAATGAGAATGACTGTGTTCCAACAAAAGATTTTTTTTACAAAAATATGGAGAGGGCCAGAATTGGTCTACAGGTCATAGTTTGCTGACCCCTATCTATTTTATCAGTAGTGAGAAGCATTATATCTTTCCTTGGCTTTTGGGAGGGGAATATAATACGAAAATGCTCTCCTATTTCAGAGAAGCCACTTAGTTCTGTGGCATGTGTGTCTCTATCAATTTTTCATTTTCTTCTTGACCACTGTTTTGAATTGAAAACCGTTTGAAGCCAATTCTTGATTAGTCTGTTTGTCACAAACATTATAATGTTTGATAGTCATGATAACCTGTGAGTTAATTCCTCTCAAACTCATTTCTTTTTACAGAGGAGGTAAATTCCGCAACCAGAAATAATATGACTTTTTAATTCAAACTTTGTGGTCTTCTGATCATATAACACAGTCTTTGCATCATAGAAAAGTCATATGTGATTACTACCAGATGAATGCTAACTCTTAAATGGTAAATTTTCCAAAAACTTCCAACTCCATTTTATACTTTTCAATAATCACTTAATATTTCTGACCCAGAAATGTTCTGGTCCAGAACTTATTAGAGCCCTGCAATACAGAATCAGTATCTCATGCACTTGAGTCAGATGATGACTTTGATTCTAAATTCTGAGGGGGATGAAAAGGAAAGGAAGTGGCACAGCATTAGCTATATTATATGCATTATTTAATTTAATTTAATCTTATAAAAAGAGAGTGAATTAGGTCTTACTATTCTGTTGTCTCAGGTAATGAAATGGAGGCTCCTAAATTCTAAATAGTTTATCCAAGGTTTCAGAGCTGTTAAGAGGCAGAATCAGCATTCAGACATAGACAGCACTGAAGGTCCATGTTTTTTGTACAACATTGTAAAAAGGCCCACGGCCAAGTTACCTAGTGAGCCCAATAACAGATCCAAACCCCTAAACCATCAAAGCACTTTTTCTTCACAAACTCTGCTTACAATTTGCTATATTTTTTAACGAGGACAAGAAAAACTTGCTTGAATCATTTGTACAGTGAAGTAAAAAAAAAAAAAATCACAGAAATAATTTCAATGTAAGTTTTATTGCTGTTTATATGCTAGAGAGCTTGGAACATTCTGAATGAAATTAAAATGCATTTCATTGGTGTGGAATCATGAACATTTGTCAAAATTGTTTTCTACAAAACTCCCTAAGTTTTCACAGCTGTATAAAAGCTCCCTCAAAGAAATAAGTGCAGAATGAATAAAAACAGATGTGGCATTTTTGCATATTATCAACAAAAATTCTCTTTTTATTTTGTCTTGGCAGTGTCTTACCATAACTTCATTTATGTCATAATTCTGTACATAACAAGTGCAAAGGAAGTATGTCATTTGCAGTACCTATAATAGGCTTCAAAAAGGTTTTCTGGTTACTTATATTTCTCTAGAGATTTCCTTTGCACGGGAATTAATTTTCTATGTTTTCTAACTAAAACCCAACCTTTCATGCTGTGCACTCACATCTACACCAAACATTCTCCACTCTATTAAAAGTAATTGAGTCAGAACGTTTAAAGGTATTTTAAATGAATGTGCACTGAACATTCTCCAACTTGGTTCAGGAAATAGGTTTAGGGAAGTTTTCAACAGTTTGCAAACTTTAAGAAGAGGATATTACTTTGGTTATTTAAAGTTAGAGAAGATTGGGCTTTAGAACTTTAAAACAATGTCTCAACCCCAAGGTAATGAGAGTCTCCCTTTAAAAATGAACTTAATGTTGTGTTTTTATAAATTGTGTTTTCACTATTGGAAATACAAAACCTATTATAAATTGTGTTTTCACTATTGGAAATACAAATCCTACTTAGTACTCTCTTAGGTACTCAGATGTGGATTCTAGTTAATTGTGTGCAATTTAAGGCTAAAACTAAAAAGCAATCATTTGCAGTATCTGACAATAGTTCAAGCTCTCAACAACATTAGAAATTGAGAATGTTAATATGCATGCACAAAATGATTCTATGTGACATCAAAGATTCAGTTGCACATGGACAAAGGGAGAAATTAAATCAGAATATGAATGAGTGCTGTTTTATTAGGTAAATGTTCTAGCAAAACCTAATGGCAATGCTTTATCTGAAAAGTTAATCACTTCTTATATTATTTTTCCAATTGTTAACCTTCTAAAGTGTTGTGCTAGCTTAAAATTAACTTGCTATATTGGCTTTATTCACTTAAAAGTTCACATTGAAAAATATTTTCAGCTTTTGATTATTTCAGGTTTACATAAAGGATAAAATATATTTTAACAAGCATCTTCATAAGTGACATGATTATTTTATTCTAATCTGAAAACCTAATTATCACCTTCTTATGGAGGACAAGGAACAGCTTTAGAGGCAAATTAATGTATCCTATCAGTGGGACAGTTTGTCACTTTATTAAATAATCATCATCCTTGCAAATAAATTGTTATAAGCTTCATTGAATGAAGAAAAGAGATGGGACCCCCTCACACTATTACACACTAAAATTAACTTCCCACAGGTTTTTAAACAGTTTACTACACTTTCACTGTGCTGGATCACAAAGTAGAAATGACAGAATTAACTGCTTTTTAAAATATAAGAAGCAAATATGCTTCATATCAGCTTTTAAAAATAAACAGATTTCAGACACTACACAGATACATCAAATACTTAATTCTACTCAAGTTAAAAAATATGCTGCATGTTATAAAAATAAGTAATCATGTGCAGCAACAGAGTATGTAAAAGGGCCTGCGTCATTAAATACTAATTGGTATTATTACATAATTACCTAAAATGAACAGTTGTCAATAATTTCTGTGCATTAAAGAGCTTCTATATATTTTTAAAAATATATTCTCTAACTGCTTCTCTAATTGAGAAATACAAGAAAACTATAATAAATGTATGTAAAATATGGGAGGTTTTTTTTAAAAATGCCTCTAAAGGAACTATAATATTGCCTGTATTTTTGAAATTTTTGTAAAATAATATTTTGCAATATCATTAAATAATTCTAAATCCAAAGATGTATGTGGAAAAAAATCTTATAAATAAAATAATCTATGTATTATATAAAAGTAATACTATTATTCTCAAATTTCATTGTCTGAGAATGTAAGAATAAGAAAATTTTCTGAAGTGGTTCTCAGTTCCAATTAGAAAATTTTCAGACATGCTGGCATTTATTTAATTAGCAATGATACAGTTAAGAAAAGGTATCAACACTTTGACTTTTACTTTGACTCAGGTACTCTTCCACACCAGACTAAAACAGGTCTTGTTAATCAGCTGTGATCAAAAGCTCCTTAATTAATCAGCAGGAATAAGTTACACAGATGGCCTTTGACCTCCCACTGCAGATTACTTGGCATTTTATAACATACACTCAAGTGTGCTGGCTGGCATTCAAGTACAACTCAAATTACATTTTGCTAAAAGAGATGCTTAGTTCCACATGAGAAGGACCACTGGCATTAAGGCAACACTCACCAAAATAATTGCTTTGCCAGTATGCTTATTAAGAAAGGACACAGCCAGTGTTCTCTTGATTGCAAGAGTTGTTGCAATAGCTAAGTACATGTGAGCCAGTGCCCTCTGCTGGCTGGATTCTTCGGCTTCCTTAAAGTATTTTCAAAATCTTACAAAAAGGATGCCCTAAAGCCAGGGTTCTTAACAAGGGGTCCATAAACTTGAATTGAAATTCAAAAGCACATCATTCTTGTGGGGATAGGTTGGTGCAGGCGTGATGTATTTATTAAATAATACACAGTATAGTGTAGACTAGTAAGGGGTCCTTGGTTTTCACCTGATTGGCAAGGGGGTCTGTGGAACAAAAAAAGTTAAGAACCCCTGCCCTAAAGCTTCTTCTTTCCTCCCTCCCTCCACTTTCCTTCCCTCCCTCCCTTCTTTCCTTCCTTCCTTGAATTAAGACATTTTAGGAAAACTCTATGCAAGAATTTGGATTTTAAACTGAATTTCAGGAATTCCCAAAACTTGAGTATTTCTTTGGGGATCACAAGGAAATTAGATTCCTAAATTGCTTATTCTAAAAATTAAAGGAAGTTTAAATAAATGGCCCTGGTTAAAAAAAATAGTACTAACAATAATAATAAATCATGCCTAGTAATTTCTCCTTATAACATGAATTGATAAAATTCACCAATGAATTTAAGATAATCTCTTCAAAAGTCATAACTACTATTTATTATAACAAGCATATACTTTAAAATAAAGATTACTATGTAGCTAAACCCAATCAAATATTGGTGAGTTATCACTACTCTGGATTTTACCAATGCTCAGGTTTGGAAATGGTGGAGATATAATGAATTCTTTATTGTAATAACTCTACAACTCCATCATAGACATTTCAACTAAGTCTCAGGCCAGTAAATTTATCTATTGCCTACAGAACTGATCTGGATATTCCACAGATACTTCAATTTCAATAGGCACAGAACCAAATTCATAATCACCATCCCAGATACCACCTCTTCTTTCTACATTCGCCTCTTGGTTGGTATTGCCATCATTGTGCCTTCATTCACATGTTTTCATTCACATTTTCCTCACTTCGACATTCACTTTTACCAATTACCAAGTACAGCAACAATAACCATTTTTCTCTTCTACAAATCCATTTCCTTAGCCTTACATGCCCTCATTTAAAATCATGTTTTAAAACTAAATTATGTTTCCTATTACCTCAAGGATAAATCTAAGTTTCAAACAGGACTACACAATTTCACTGTGTTCTGAGTACCATCTACAAATACCCTTTAGTCTTCCATATCTCACATTTCATGCTTTATTTAGTTATTCATTTTTGTTACATTTTTACATTGTTACATTTTTGTTACCACACACTGTGATGTTTTATGCCACTGTAACACATGATATTCCTTCTACTGGCTGTACAGACATTTGTAAAATTCGTATTTATCCTTTAAAGCCATGCTCAGGTATTAGGATTTCTATAAAGTCTTCCTAGTCACCACCATCCACCATAACCTGCAAATTATTTTCTTATTTGCATCTTCTACATATGATTCTTTGAATACTGCATTTATCTCACAATATTATATTTGTTTACAAGTATCTTACCCCTACTAAGTCATAGATTCTAAAGGGCTTGAATGGTGCCTAAACCATCTTTTACTCTAACAATAAAAATCTCTTCTGGCATTTAGTAGCTGTATTAGTCAGGGCTCTCTAGGGAAACAGAACTTACAGCCGATACCTGTAAATAATATATGAAATTTTACAAAATTGTCTCACACGGCCATGAGGATGCAGGAGTCCAAATTCTGTAGGGTGGGCTGCAGGCCAGGAACTCTGATAAAGGTCCTAGATGAGTTCCCCAGGAGACACTGGCTGTATGAAGTAGAGAGGGGAATTCTCTCTCTGAATGCTGAAATTACTTCTCCTTTTAAAACCTTCAACTGATTGTATGAGACTTCACTCATTGCTGAAGGCAATTTCCTCAGTTAATTGTAGATGTGATCAGCCAGAGATGCAATCAACTCACTGATGATCAAAGTCCATGAAATGCCCTTGACATTACAATTAGCCCAGGGCTTGCTTGACCAAACAACTGGGCACTATTATCTGGCCAAGTTGACACATTAGCATAACCATCAGAGTAGCCATATATTAAATGACTATTAATCTAAAAGAGTGGTTGCTACATATATAAATTACATTTATGCTTGCTACATATATAAAGTAACCAAGTTACTTATACTTCTAACTCTTTTCTTCTCATAGGTAAAGTGGGAATAATAATAGTAACCACCTCATAGTGTTGTGTGTGGATTAAATAAAATAATCCAGTAAAAGCATTTGGTAGACTATCTAAACATAGTCCAGCCTTCAAGAAATATTAATGATGATTTATAATTATAGTTCATTGTTACTACAGACAACTATTAGATCTACAATTCTGTCCACTAGGCTACATGAACTCATAATGAAAATAAGAGGAGTGCTAAACATTGTGGCATTATTTTAAGTTTAAATGGTAAATCAAGTCTGCTTTTTTTTTTTTTTCCTTTGTGAACTTTTTAAAAAAAATAAATAGCAACATGTTCAATAGATCTAGAAAAAGCAATAGTAAAACCGGATCTGGTTTTATTAAACTTTGCATTCTTTCCTTTATGCCATATAATAATTTGAATTAGTTTCGAAATATTTGAGTGTGATTTAGATCATTAGGTGATTACAAAATATGCTAAAACATCTAGCTTTAAAATGTTAAAAAGTCAATAAAATTAGGGAGATTGAACAAGAACCCACATGGAATTCACATTCATAAAATTACAGGGTACATGAATTACAGTACATGAATATTCTGATAATTTAGGAGCTATTATCAAAATTCTACATGACTTTTGTAACTTGAATGGCTTAAAAGTGAAAACAATATTAATTTAATAAGAAAAAAGTTAATGATAATAAGCTAAAAAGAAATAAATAAAAATATGGAAAACAATTGACTATGTCTGTGTTAAACTAAAACACAAAACAGTATTGCCATCACAATGAATAATAAATTCATCAGTTAATAAGGAGGGTGACACGAATGTCATGTCCCCTGGTTAGAAATAAATGGACATATAAAGATTCATACTTATAAAGCACACAAATGTGGGGCTGATTGCTGGTACTACAAATGGGTTTAATTACACAAGGATCTCTCAGCATACCTCTAAGTATTTTCATTACATCATTAAATAGATTCACTAACAAATGAAGACCATAGAAATTTATTCTAACTGACTTCCTTAATGCTGTGACAATGAATATACAAACCTAAAATCTATGAAAACCCCAACTTATTTTAAAATTATATGAATTTTTGTGGCAGAGAGTGCTTATGTGCCCCTAATAGCCACTCTCCTTTCTTTCAATGAGTACTTGAACCTCCCAGATTTTAGGTGGGCATATGGCCCACCAGCTAGAGCTCACAATTCCTAGGCTCTTGCATTTAAGGGTACCTGCATCATTAAGTCTTAATGTAAGCTGAAATGATATGAATAACTTCCTTTCCTTCAAAAGGAAAGGGATGAAGGAACTTGAAGATGCTGCCAGCATTGTCAACGGGTATGAGAACAATAACTTTTTCAGCATGTCTACTCCATTTACCTCAGATAGAAGCAGGCACTTCCTCCTGGCCAAAATTTACACTCACTTTTGCACTTAAATGATAGTCTTTTCCACATTTTATTTCAATTATATGTTTCGTTTCTGTCTTCACTGAGCTGCAAGCTTTTAAAGGACAAGGATTTAATTCTTTATTTAATTCTTTATTCTAAGAATAACTCATTTTTAACATTACTTAATTTTCCAAGACTCACAGCATATTATTTCTGTGTAATAAATTTATCACAAAATACATGTTAAAAATACTGGAGAGAAAATATGAAATATGGTTAATGATGCTGTGTTAAAGTAGTGGGTTTTGCTTTTGTTTTTCAAAATTGAATAAAGATCATTTTGTTTTCATAATGAAAAGAATACATATAAAGATAAATGTGTAAATCTTTTAGGTAATGGAGATTTTATGCTTAAATTGTACAGAATTTCTATTTGGGTTGATTGTAAAGTTTTGGTAATGGATGGTGGTGATGGTAGCAAAATATTATAGACATAATTAATAGCACTGGATTATATATTTGAATGTGGCTAAAAGGGAAAATTTTAGGTTGTATATATTTTACTAGAATAAAAACTAAAAACAAACAAACAGGGCTGTACAATACAGTGAACCCTATTTTAAACAATGGACTATAGTTAATAGTTGACTTATAAAAATATTCTTTCATGAATTGTAACAAATATACCACACTAATGCCAAGTGTTAGTAATAGCTTGGTATATGGGAACTCTGAATTTTATGCATGACTTTTCTGTAAAGTGACACTTTTCTAATTAAAAAAACAACAACAATGGTATATAGAGGTAAAGAAGTCAGACATATAAAAATAATCCATATTGTATGATAACATTTATATATCTGGAATGTATAAAATATTTTTATATATACAGCACTGGAAAAGCTAAGCTGTTTCCTATACGTGTGTGTGTGTTGGGGGGGGAGGTGCTATAGCCTGGAGTCCATGAGGGAGTTCTCTGTTGTGGTGAAGCGTTCCATGCCTCAACTGGGGTGATGGTTACATGGATGTATACATTTGTCAAAGCTCATAAAACTGTACACTTAAGCCTGTGCATTTTGTTTTATGTATATTATACTTAAATAATGAAAAAAAAACTAAACCTTCCAAAGTCTACTCCAGAGAGTACAGGGTGTTTTACATGCACTGGGCCAGCGAACTACCAAAAGATTTCATTTAGAAATTTTGTATGTTTGTTTCCAATTCAAAACTGATTCAAAATAAAAATAAAACACTTCCATGGCTCAAAAAGAAGTGTAAATCTTTCATTATTTATTGAATAAATTATATATAGATAAATAATCTTTAAATATTAGGACACTAGGCCATAAAATGAAAAGTTATTAATTTCCTATAATTCAATATTTGCCTAAGTAATTTTAGTTAAAATTGACATTATTAACATGAAACATATACATTTTGGTCATATGGTATATCTCCTATTTGGTAATTAGAAAGACAGTTTCTATATGGAACTCAATTTGCCTTCAGCATTTAGAAAGCTTTTCAGAGGAAAGCAGAAATTCAGTTTTACAAGATGTGTTATACAACAAGTCAAAGAAAGACTAAAATAGAATAAGTAGGGCCATATAGGCCACAAGGCAAAATCAGGGTTTAACAAATATTTTTCTTTCTCTGCCATTCCAAAGTGAGAGAGAAAAAGCAAGAAAGAGAGAGAGATCAGGGGAAAGAATGAAAGCCAGAGAATAAATATTTACCTAGTTAGATGACAATTCAGGTATCTTGGGCTCTATCTAATATTCTTTCTGGAATAAAACTATTCTAATCTAGAATATAGCTTCTTTTAAAGTTTATCATCAGAGAATTTAAAAGTACTTTTAAAACTAGTTTAAAAATACAAAATGCAGTAAAATTTTTAAACAAGTATCTTTTAAACTAAATAAACACCTGTCTTCTATCCATATGACTTTAATAAAACTATATAAATGTGTCTTTATAAGTGATGCTAACCTTTATTCTACATAAAATATTCTACAAATTCATTACGTTTGATATCTAAAATGAAACCAAGTAACAAACTGAAGTTGAGAATATAGGAAGTTTGGAAGTCTGAAAAAACCATGGTTGGATTAAAAAAATAAAATTGAAAAAATTCTAACAATTAGAAGGAACATTAGAAACAGCAACTAGTAAGATCATCATTTTATTTTTAATGTTTTTGTGGCAGGATGCAACTATCATTCTCTTCCCTTTACCACCAAGTCCAACATTAACTTCTTGATTATTACTTAGCTCTTTATTGCCCAGCTTCCCTTAGATGCCATAAAAAATACACATGTTCTGAAATAAAGCTTTATGATTGCTGTGGATCCCTGAGAAAGCCTGCTATGCCTAATAAAAATGTATGTTGAGAGTCATGGTTATGACATAAGCCTCATGCCCTAAGTCCTTTAGACCTCTACTTTCGATATTCAGAAGTGAGAATTATGAAATTTTTAAATCTTTTCACAAAATTTGTCTTTGACCAGGGTTTCAGAAATCTCTTGAAATTTAACAATGGAGAATTGTGTTTTCTTTCTTCCTAACTTGTTATCATGAGCGGTAGTTGCATTAGGGCACAGTGTAGAAAAATAAAGTGCCAGGCTCTTGGAGTAAAACAAATCAAGAAATTAAAAACACACCAAGTAATAGTTCAGATTATTAATACTTCATAAATTGTACTAAAAAGGAAGCACAGGTTGGTTCGGGAGGCTAACTTAGTCTGGTGGAATGAGGGAGGACTATCCTTAGGCTGTGGCATCTAAGCAGATATAATATTGAATAGCAACAATCAATCTAAAAAGAAGAAAGGGCAGAACCAGCAGAAGACACAGGCAAAGGTCAAAAGTTAGGCTGAGGATTCAGACTGTGGAGGCTGTGTAAACCATGTTAGGATTTGAGAAATTAATGAGTTTGAAAAAGGAAGGTAGATGAGAATTTTAAAAAGATCACTCTCAATGAAGTCTTTAAAGTATTAGAGAGGTAAGTAAAAATGGAGGAAAGAGCCTGTGTCAGAATTTTGAGAACCACTAACAATTATGACTTGGCCAGACAACAGGAGAAGCCAGGAAAAAAGGCTGAAAACTGAGGAGAAGCAGCAAAGATGATGGATGTTTTTTATGTACTAAGGCAAGAGATTTTTTTTCGTAAGACAGAGTAATTGACAATTTCAAATTCTGTAGAAGGACAAAAAACATATATTTATTGGATTTGGCAATTTAGAGAGCTTTTGTGACCTTACTAAGAACAGTTTTATTTAAATGCTTGGAAGAAAATCCAGTTTAGATTTTCATAGGGGAATGAATAGACAGGGACAATGGGAGAAAGTATAGACAATTTATTCAAAGATAAAGGCAATGAGATAGATCAAGTGTAGCTAAAGAAAAGCAAGATCAAGAAACTTTGTGTTTTTGTTTTGTTTTGTTTTGTTTTTTAATATGAAGAGTAAAACTGAATAGAGCTTGTTGGGAAGGAGCTGGGAAGGAACCTGCTGTAATTTTAGAGGCTAATGATCTAGGAGAGAAGGTTAATGTATCCTTCAAGTTCCCAGTAAAAGCAGGGGATGGGAGTGGTATGGAAGATATCTGGTCATAAATGGAGGGGTTGGCCCTAGATTAATGGGTAATTCTTCTCTTATGAGAGGAAGGATGAAGGAATGATGGATGTGTCACATATATACAGATTTATTGGTTTATTTGGGAGATGGGTCAATCACTTTCTCTGTGATGGTTTATATTTCTTTGTCTCAGAGAAATATTAGCCAACATCCTCTCTAAGAGTAAATAGAGTTCAAAAGTTTGAAGATAGTGAGGAATGTTTGAAATGGTCATGTGGAGATGGAGTTGGATATGGAAATACACTTGGGATTATATGCAGTGCAGAACACTAAAATTAAGTTTACTGACCATGAGTTTTAGTTGGGGATAATCTGACATGTTTTGTGCTTTTCTGTAGTAAAGTTCAACAACCAGGTCATGTATGGAGAGGTCAGTCAACTAGGTAACAGAAATGAGTCTTTGCCAGCAGAAGATTGAGGAATTATAGTTGATCAGCAATACTGGTTGAAATAATGGTTATGTAGGAACAGAATCAGGTATTAATTAGTAGTGACATATTCTGCCCAGAATCTGAAAGATAGTATTCAGATTTATGTAAAAAGGGCAGCAAGTAAGAAATATAAATAAATAGGAAAGAAGAAAAAGCTGCAACATAAGAGGGGAGCCAATATCAGGAATTGATAATTGCTCATTAATGTGTGTAGTGTGTGTCTTGAACACAGCAATGTCCTCTGTCTCCATTTAAAAAGATCCAAGTGCTTTCAAAGAAAGTGATTTCCATTCTCTTGTGAAAATAATTAGTTCAATGACAGGCAAGTGACAGAAACAGGACCATTAAGATTGAAAATCAGAACTTCCTCTCTCTCTTCCTGGACAGTGTGGATTTGTAAATCCCGTAACCATTCTACCACTGTGATCAAAGTCAGACTGAGAACAAATCTAACATATGTAGGAAGACAGGGATAAGGGAGCAAAAGAAAAATAAAATCAGGACCTGATGATTTCATTTATCCCCAGATCAAACGTGGCCTGAAGCTACAGTACTACTTTTTTCCTGAACCAAAACTTTCCTTCATTTATTAAGCCAAGTTGAGATATTATTTTTTATTTGCATCTGTAAATATCTTAAATTATTGATTTGTTTTTCTCAACAAGGGCTTTTATTTCCTTTCCTTTTTAAAAACATATCTCTAATAAGAATTCAGTTATTCATTTTTTTAAATACATTTTTATTAGAGAGGTTGTGAACTTACAAAACATTCATGAACATGAGTGGAATTCCCACATAATACCCCTCCACCAACACACTACAATGTTGTGGAACATTTGTTATAGATTATAAGATAATATTATCAGACTATTACCACTAACTATGATCTATAGTGTATGCTTGGTATATATATTTTTCCTTACCCCCCTATTATTAACATAGTACATCTTTGACATTGATGAAAGAATATTACAGTATTGCTGTTAACTATAGTTCATAGGTTACATTAATTGTATTTTTCCCATGCTTCTCCACATTCTTTCCACCTTGCCATAGTGATGTACATTTGTTCTAGTTCCTAGGACATTCTTGTATATATACTATTAACCACAATTCTCATCCACCTCTGCATTCACTATGTTATTCAGTCCCTAGATTATTCTCTAGCTTTTTTTTCAATTGACATTCATATCCGTAGAATACACTTCTCAGTTACAATGCCATTTATAGATCAGCTGTGTTAGTTCTACTCACTATAATGTTACCATCAACTCTATCCATTTCCACACTTTTACAGTCAAGTTAATTAAAACTTCCACATATATCAAGCATTAGTACACCTTCTCAGTGCTCCTCTTATCTCCCAATAATTTTTACTCCAGGTTTGAACCCCGTATGTTTATTCTTTATACTTAGTTCATATTAGTGAGATTTGTCCTTTTGTGTCTGGCCTATTTCACTTAGCATAATGTCTTCAAGGTTCATCTATGTTATCATATGTGTCCCAATTTCATTTCTTCTTGTAGCAGCATAGTATTCCATCATATGTATATACCATATTTTGTTTATCCATTCATAAATTGATGGACACTTGGGTTGTTTCCATCTTTTGGCAATTGAGAATAACGCCACTATGAACATCGGTGAGCAAACATCTGTTTGCATCACAGTTTTCATTTCTTCTGGTTATTTTCCTAGTAAAGGAATTGCTAGATCATATGGCAATTATATATTTAGCTTCCTGAGTAACTGCCAAACTGTCTACCAAAGAGGCCGCATCATTGTACATTCCCACCAAGAATGAAAGAGTGTTCCTATTTCTCCACATCCTCTCCAGCACTTATTGTTTTCTGATTTTGTTTTTAATAATGGCCATTCTATGCTGTGTGAAATGATATCTCATTGTCATTTTGATTTGCATTTCCCTAATAGCTAATGATATTGAATATCTTTTTCATGTGCTTTTTTTGGTCATTTGTATTTTCTCTTTGGAGAAATGTCTATTTAAGTCTTTTGACCATTTTTTAATTGGATTGCTTGCTTTTTTATTGTTGAATTGTGTGATTTCTTTATATTGAATGGAAATCAAATCCTTATTGGATATGTGGTTTCCAAATATTTTCTCCCATTGAATGAGCTGCCTTTTCATCTTCTTGGTAAAGTCCTTTGAATCACAAAAGTGTTTAAGTTTGAGGAGGTCCCCTTTATCCATGTTTTTCTGTTGTTGTTGCTCATGCTTTCAAGGTATGGTTTAAGAATCCACCACCTACTACCAGGTCTTGAAGATGTTTCGCTACATTTTTCCTCTAAGAGCTTTATAGTTATACATTTTATAGTTAGTTAGGTCTTTGATCCATTTTGAGTTAATTTTTGTGTAAGGTGTAAGATAGGGGTCCTCTTTCTTTCTTTTGGCTACAGACATCCAGTTTTCCCAAAACCATTTGTTGAATAGACTGTTCTTCCCCAGCTGGGTGGGTTTGACAGCCTTGTCAAAACTCACTTGACCATAGATGTGAGGGTCTGTTTCTGAACCATCAATTCATTTCCATTGGTCTATGTGTCTAACTTTATGCCAGTACCAGGCTGTTTTTAACACTGTAGCTAGGTAAAATGATTTAAAGTCAGAAGTGAGAATCCTCAAACTTCACTCTTCCTTTTTAAATGTTTCTAGCTGTTTGGGGTCCTTACCCTTCCATAAATTTGATAATTGTGTTTTCCATTTGTTTAAAAAATGCTGGTGGAATTTTTATTGGAATTGCATTGAATCTGTATATAAATTTGGATAGAATTGACATCTCAACAATATTTAGTCTTCCAATCAATGAGCATGGAATATTCTGCCATTTACTTGTTTTTTTAAATTTCCTTTAGAAATGCATTGTAGTTTTCTGAATACAAGTGCTTTACATCTTTCATTAATTAATTTGATTTTTTTACTCACTATTGTAAATGGAATTTTATTCCTTACTTCCGCCTCACATTGCACATTACTAATGTATAGAAATAGTACTGATTTTTGCATGTTAATCTTGTATCCTGCCACTCTGCTAAAATCGTTTATTAACTCTAACAATTTTGTTGTAGCTTTTTGGGACTTTTTAAGTATAGGATCATATCATCTGTGAATAGCAAAAGTTTTATTTCACTTTTTCCAATTTGGATGGATTTTATTACTTTTATTACTTTTGTTATTTTTTCTTGCCTGATTACTCTAGGTAGAACCTCTAGTACTATATTGAACAACAGTGGTGACAGTAGGCATCTTTGTATTGTTCCCAATCTCAAAGGAAAAGCTTTCAGTCTTTCACCATTGAATATAATGTTAGCTGTGGGTTTTTCATAAATGACCTTATCATATTGAGAGAGATTCCTTTAGTTCCTATCTTTCGTAGTATTTTTATCAAGAAAGGATGCTGTATTTTGTCAAATGCCTTTTCTCATCAATTGATAGGATCATGTAACTTTTCTCTTCTTTGATTTATTAGTGAGGTGTATTACGCTGTATGATTTTCTTGTGTTGAACCATCCTTGTATGCCTAGTATAAAAGCCATGTGGGGTCAAGTAAAGCCTCTGTTTTCATTTTTTATTTTCATTATTTGCATGTTTTCTTTTTGTCAGTTCTAGCTAAGGGTTTGTTGAATTTGGTAATCTTCTGAAGAACCAGCTTTTGGTTTTGTTAATTCTCTCCATTTTTTTTTTCAGGGGAGAGCGCGAACGCAGTCCCCCACTACCACAAATTATGCAGTTGAGTTTCCCACATTTGGGGAAATCGCAGGGGTCAGCACATCTGGAGTGCCATGGATAAGCCTCGCCCTGGGAAAACCACCTTTGTGATCATGGTATCTCCCCTGCCAGGTAAGTATCTCTCCACTGTTTTTTTTGTTCTCAATTTCATTTATTTATTTCTGTTCTGATCTTTGTTATTTTATTCTTTCTGCTTGCTTTGTGATTAGTTTGCTGTTGTTTTTTTTTTCTTTCTTTCTTTCTTTCTATTTCCTCCAGGTGTGCAATTAGATTTACAATTTTAGCTTTTGTTATTTTTCAATATAAGCATTGAGGGCTATAAATTTCCCTCTCAGCACTGCCTTCCTGGCATCCCATAGGTTCCAATATGCTGTGTTCTCATTTTCATTTGCCTGTAGCTATTTATTGATTTCTTTTGAAATTTCTTCTTTAACCTGCTGATTATTTAAGATTGTGTGGTTTAATCTCCATATATTTGTGAATTTTCCCTTTTTCCACCTGTTGTTGATTTCCAGTTTTATTCCATTATGATCAGAGGAAGAGCTTTGTATATTTTCAATCTTGTTGAATTTATTGAGACATATGGTCTATCCTGGAAAAAGATCCATGAGCTCTTGAGAAGAATGTATATCCCGCTGTTTTAGGGTGCAATGTTCTGTATATGTATATTAGGTTTAGTCCATTCATCATATTATTCAAGCTCTCTGTTTCTTTATTGATCCTCTACCCAGATGTTTGAGCCAATGCTGAAAGCGGTGTAATGATGTCTCCAACTATTATTGTAGAGACATCTATTTTGCTCTTCAGTTTTGTCAGTGTTTCCCTCATGTATTTTGGGGCATCCCGATTAGGTGCATATACATATATGATTGTTATATGAATTGTTTCCTGGTGAATTGCTCCCATTTATTAATATGTAATGTCCCTCTTTGTCTCCAATAACAGTTTTGTTTTTAAAGTCTATTTCATCCATTGAAAGTATAGCTACTCCAGCTTATTTTTTGGTTCCTGCATGCATGGAATATATTTTTCCAGCCTTTCATTTTTTAATCTATTTCTATCTTTGGGTCTAAGATGAGTCTCTTGTAGACAGCATATAGATGGCTCATATTTTCTTATCAATTCCACCAGCTGTGTCTTTTGATTGGGAAGTTTAATCCATTAACATTTAATGTTATTATTGTAAAGTCAGTTCTTACTTCACCCATTATACTTTAGCCAGCTGAATTTACTAATCAGTAGATGACATCAGTGACCAATTGTCTCCCCCTCCCCCATTTTTGGGGAATATAGCTACGAACTCCAGCAACGGAATCACTCCTGAGGTGGCTTGTGCTATCAGTAGAGGATGGGCACTGGCCTCTATGGCATGGAGGGCTCTATTCACAAATCCTCACCGCAGATGGGCAGTCTCCTCCTTCCATTCTCTCAAGGATGTTGCAGGTTGCTCTTCTGGTTACCTGGGGCTCCCAAACAGGTGATTTGATAGTTTTGGGTGATTACTAACTTCTCTGTTGGATGAGCTGACTTTTGGAGCTCCTTACTCTGCCGCCATCTTGCCCAAGAATTCAGTTTGTGATGCATAAAGGTATAACCTTTGATGCCATCTCCTTAACCACTCTTCCCTATGATATAATAATTTTGTGGGTTCAGGCACCCGAACATAAGCACTAAGTCAGAGTTGCGAAGCATAGCATTGCAGGTGCTCAGGTGTCTTCTTAGAGTCCTTACAGTTCACCAGGAACAGGAGTGTGCAAGTATGGCATTGGAGTTAAATTAAGACTCTCAAAGAACAGTGAAAAAGCGTGAGAAAAGCTTGGTAGAGAGTTGGAATGTCTTTGGAACAGGTAGAGAATGAATCAGAAAATCTTCAGATGATGGGAGTTGTAGGAAGACAATGTTGAAGTCATGAATCATAATTTGTAAAATTCAATAATATTTGGCAGTCATTTTCAAATTATTCCTCATCGATTGTTATTTTATATTGGCATGAATCCCATTAAGTTGGTACTATTAGTATAATTTCTCATTACACTTATGAGAAAACTGTGCCACATAGAGCAATTTCCAAAGGAAATTTTCCAACATGGCAACTCCAAGATTTTAAGCCAGGCTCTAGTGTCCTAACTAGTACACTATAAAGGCCATGGGAGAAAAGATGTAAATTGAGGAGACCCAGGGAAGACCTTTCATTAAGATTCCCTGCTAATTAGAATTTTATTTAACCTATTATTTATAGTAAAATATGGACACTTTCCCACATATAAAATATGGCAAGAACATCACTCCTAACAGTTGGTTAATACATCCTAAATATTGGAGTTTTCTGTGAGGCATAATCCATGGGATTTGCAGGAGCTGGAAGCTTATATTTTGATATGCACAGAAACTGGTATAAAGACAGAACTCAGCCAAAGAGGATGTTTTAGTTTCCTGGCTGCTAAATCAACTATCATGCAATGCCGTTGGCTTAAACAATGGGAATTAATTGGCTCACAGCTTTGAGGCTAGGAGAAGTCCAAAATACAGGCATCATCAGGGTGATGCTTTCTCCCAACAGACTGTGACATTTTGGAGTGGGCTGCTAGGCATCCTTGACAATGCACATGGTGGCCTTTCCTTGCTTCTTTGGGTTCCACTGACTTCCAGCTCCTTCCCAAGATTTACTCTCTTTCTCTCTGCTTATAAAGGACCCCACTAATCCAGATTAAAGACCACCTAATTCATCTGAGCCATACCTTAACTGAAGTAACATCTTGAAGGGAATATATTTATAATGGGTTCACACCCACAGGAATGGATTAGGTTTAAGAACATATTTTTCTGGGGTACTTAGCTCCAACCCATCATAGAAGGTGAAACCTGGGAGGGGCTGTCAAAGTAGTTAGGTGGATGCAGAAGAGGAATGAGGAAATCAAACTGGTCTTGCTCTGTCAGTAAGTCAGTCAAAAAATATTAGCAAGCTCTAACTGGGTGCCTACTCAGCATACATTGGCAGAAAACACAAATTAGTTCCATGCTTTCAGATAACATAAATGAATAGTACAATGTTTATACACATAGGCTGGATGGATTCTGCTTGATACCTGGTTGCTGCGGTTGCTTGCTCTTACTCTGACAAGTTACAAAAATTTTTGTCCAGACAGTGACCTAATTATAAAATGAATACATTATTATATAAACAATACATACATATATACTATATATATATTCTGTCCTTTTATACTTTGATTTAATAATTTTATTGTAGTAACATATATACATAACATAAAATTTCCCACTTATCCATTTTTAAGTGTATACTTCAGTGGTATTATTTACGTTCACAATGTTGTGTTACTGCCACCATCATTCAAGACTTTTTTATGACTCAAACAGAAACTCTGTGCCTGTTGAGTAATGATTCCTCATTCCCTGCAACCCCTGGCTAATTTACTTTCTGTCTCTATTAATGTACTTATTTTAGATATATTATGTAAATGGAATCATACAATATTTGTCCTTTAGTGTCTTGTTTATTTCACTCAACATAATGCTTTCAAGGTTTATCTATGTTGCAGTATGTATCAATACTTCATTCGTTTTTTATAGCTGAATAACATTCTACCATGTATATATACCACATTTTATTTACCTAGTCATCAGTCAATGGACACTTGAGTTGTTTCCACCACTTGGGTATTGTGAATAATGCTGCTATGAACATCAGTGTATTAGTACCTGTTTGAGTCCATAGTTTCAATTATTTCAGTTATATACCTAGAAGTGGAGGTGCTGGGTCACATGGTACTTATATGCCTCAGTTCAAGGAACTGCCAAAATGTTTTTCACAGTGTCTGCGCCATTTTACAATCCCACCAACAATGTCCAAGGGTTCCAATTTCCCTACATCCTCACCAACACTTCTTTTCTTTTTTCAAATAATAGGCATCCAAGTGAGTGTGAATGGTATCTCATTGTGGTTTTGATTTGCTTTGCTTTAATGGCTAATGATGCTGAACATCTTTTCATGTGTTTACTGGCCACTTGTACACCTTTGTTTATCACCTTTTAATTGGGTTGTTTTTTTGTTGAGTTGTAACAATTCTTTATATATTCTGTATATTAACCCTTATCAGACATATGATTTGCAATTATTTTCTCCCATTTTATAGGTTGGATTTTCACTTTCTTGATAATTCCTTTGATGCACAAAAGTTTTTAATTTTGAAGTTCATTTTAACTGTTTTTTACTCTTGTTGCTCATGCTTTTGGTGTCATAATTAAGAAATCACCACCAAATCTAAGGTCTTGAAGGTTTTTCCCCAACTTTTCTTCTAAAAATTTTATGGTTTTAGATGTTATGTTTAGGTCGTTGATCCACTTTGAATAAATTTTTGTATATGGTGTGAGATAGGGCCAAACTTTACTCTTTGCATGTGTGTATCCAGTTTTCCCAGCACCATTTGTTGAAAAGACTATTCTTTTGTGGCTTAAGAGTCTTGTCAAAAATCAGTTGGCCCATAGATGTGTGGGTTCATTTTTCTACTCTCAATTCTATTCTACTGGCTTTTATGTCTAACTTTATATAAGTACCAAACTGTTTTGAAATTGGGAAGTGTGACACCTCCAACTTTATTCTTTATCAAGATTTTGCTATTCAGGGCACTTTGTGATTCCATAGGAATTTAAGGGTCAGCTTTTCCATTTCTGCAAAATGGCTCCTAGAATTTTAATAGGGATTGTGTTGAATCTCTAGATCTTAAAGCATAGTTCTTGGACCACTTCCATCAGAATTCATGGAGCTCTTTGTCAAAAATGAATATGTCCAGACAGTGTGTTGCCTGTTCTCTTGGGCCACTTACTCTTGAAGCACTAAGTCACCATGTCAGAAGTCTGATTATCTTTACCCACCACACTGTGCAGAAGACCAGGCCACATGGAGGGACCATGTGTAGGCAGATGTTCCAAACATCTCAATCAAAAGTCAGCATCAAACACACAGTAGGAGAGTAAACATGCTCCAGATAACCCTAGCTTCAACTATCAAATCACTTCCAACCATTAAGTTTTCTCAAATATCATGGAGCAAAGATAAGTCATCCTTGCTGTGTGTGCCCTGTTTGAATTTTGGACCCACAAATGCCATGCACATAATAAAATGGTTGTTTTTCACTGACAAGATTTGGAATAGTTTTGAAAAGATTTTGATAAGTGGAAGTGGAGTATTGCCTAACAAAGAGAGGAAACATGTAATATTTGCTTTAGACCAAGGGGTGGACAGAAGCTGGAAGGAACTTGAGGACTATGTCAAACCTTAGGAGGGACTGGAGGAAAGTAAGGACAATGTTATTGGAAATGGGAGGACACGGGACCCTTATTAATACGGTGGCAAGAAGTTGGTTATAAAGAAATAGTAACCAGATATCTTTGCAATTCTTTGCATATTTTTGAGCCCTGATAAGTGTTTGACAAATAAAATATAAAAAATGAAATAAATTCATAGCATTTATGGTATTTTCTTAGTATAATTCGAGATGGGGCTGGAGGAATTTAACCATAAATAAAACTTCATAAATTAAGGGCTTTTACTTCTAATTTCTTCAGAAAATTTACCCATCAGGGAAATATTTTTTTTCACATAGTACATGTCAATATATAGGACAATGAGTAGATATTCTAATTTGTGGCAAATATTGTTCATACAGCAATACAAAGCAGAAAATACTAACTTCAAAAAACTGTATATATGAAAATAATATTCTCTTCAAATAGCAAATATATGAGGGAAGCAGTTTTTTTTTTTTTAAGTAAATCAGCCATTCAATGTCAATATTTAGAATTAATTTTGTTCAATCAGAAAAAAATACTGAACATATCAATATAACTATATGTATTCCAAAAAGAAAGGCATTAATAACTAATGCTTAGTTGAAAGAGACGCAATGGAGATCATCTAATTAGTTCCAATTAGCCATGCCAGGCGATTACACTCTAGGTGAGATTACCTTATAATGAGATGATTAACCTCCCTGGAAAGAGTTCAAGATAGACTTACTTTATACTTAATACGTCCTATCAAGAAGTGTTATAACAAGGGTCCTCAAAACTGTTCCCTAGGATAATTTTTACCAAGAATAGAGTAAATGCTACTCCATAAGAAACAAACAAACAAAAACTGAAAACACTTTTATTATATTATTGGAATTAGATATTTAACTTCATATCAAATTAACTAACTTTTATGGAACTTATTGTCTCCATAATGACAAAATAAAAAATGAAATTGAATGAATTCTAAATGTTGGCCTATAGATTATCCATGAGCATCAAGGGGGAAAAAAATCTGTCATTCATATTGGTGAAGCTCACAGGATCATTCTCCCAAGTAGGCTGCCCATTGCCTAAACAGAGGATTCCCTAAGTCCCTGGAACACAACTGGCTCTTGTTACAGTTAGAAAGACTGAACAAGGGAGCAGGCCTGAAGCCAAAGACATTGAGGATAAGTTTCTTAAAAACAATGGTTTTAATTGCCATCTAAATGTATCTCTGGTCCCTCCCCTTATATTTGATAATTTATTTATCATAGACTAAGTGAAATATATATGCATTTGCACATACATGTATATGCATATATACACACATACATATGCATACATGCATCTATAAGAAAATACCTTAACTTGGATTATTCACAATTTGATTTTTATGGCCATCCCTTAACATCAATTAATTATTGTTACTTCACATTCTTGATCCTTTATTTGGTGTCCTAGGAAGTGAGTGTATGTATGTGTGTGCCTGTGAGTGCATATAATTTTTTTGCATGGATCACATGCAAATTCATGTAAAGCAATAATACAAACACTTGAAATATAAAGACAAAACCAAGAAGGAAAATATTTAGAATATATGCATGAAATGGTACTAATAAAATGTAAGTACAGTGCAAATAGAAATTAGAAATAAGTATTCCTTCATGTCTCAATAATAGAATATATAAGCAATTCCCTACTTCAACAAAAATTCCTTATAGCTCAATGGTCACCCTAACCTGACAGCTCCAGGAAATGTCTTTTTCTACATACTGTTACAATGTAGTATTTCCTTCTAGTTTATATTCTTCTGGAGAACCTATCACTAAGATCTCTTTGTAATGCCAACTTTAATTTTCTCATTTGTCTTAGAGAATCTAAAGATTCGGTGTCTACTATAAAAATCATATAAAAGGGACTGCTATTTAAATGCTTGCAAAATAATCAACCAAGTGAATGACAGAAAAGCAACATTTTATCCACACTTCAGGACCTTCAATGATCCTTTTGCCTTTCAACCAAAGTAGCAAAGTGGGGAATAGGGTGGTGGAGGAGGACAAGACTAAGAAATTGGGAGTGAAAGAGGAAAAGAGAGAGTGAGATGCAAAGAAGGACAGATGGAAACATATCTCTCTCCCTTACTTATCCTCTAGTCTTCACGTACTCCACACAACTATCTTATAAACATGCTTTCTGAAGAGCCTGGATAGAAAAGTACATGGTGTAGTTTAATGATACAATATGATCAGGTGCTGCAGAATGGCTGCAAGAAGATTCCCTTGCATCAGTGTATACTCCTCAGTTCTGACTCATTTAACCAGTTAAGTTTCTAACTGCTCAGGATCAGTCTAAATATTTAAATAAGCTTCAAAATACAAAGGAAAACATTGAGTAGGATACTAGAGTTGATATACAATTTTAAAAGCCAATATAGCAAGAAAACACAAATTACATAAAGTTTATATAATTTGAAAAACTGAAACAAATATACATATATGCATATAAATATATATACATATTTATATGTATACACATACACACATAAAAATTACACATATATACATATATATGTAAATACATATGCACACACAAAAATAAATCTATGTTATCTATCTACCTGTTTCTCTATACACAATATGGCACATCCATGGACAATAGTTCAGTCCTCTGAAAAAACAGATTTAACAAAAATGCTTATACTCAAAATTTTCAAAAGTTTTTCAAAAATAAGGATATAATTGAGTAATCATTCTTAGTGAAAATGAAAAATGAGTATGTTTCTTCTTTAAAAACAGGCCAAATGTGGTACTGATACACAGAAAATAAAGACCTAAAATTGCTTTAGCATTTGGAATAATCAGGAGTATATACTTTTGTCCAAACGATCCTTGTGCAATGCTAACATTTCTAAGGAATACATATTTTATCCAAAATATTAAAAGTGACAAATGTTTAACTTTTACTATCAGTAGTAGTGTTTAACTAGTTGGTTTATAAAGTTGGTACCATTTATGTAAGATGGAAATGCACAGTAAATCATAATAATTTACATTTTTTAATAGAAAATGTTTCACTATACAGTAATGATGTTGTACTGACTAATGCAAAAAATGAGGTCAAGTGCCTTGAAGATGATGTGATACAGACTCAATTCTATCTTCACTTTCATTGTATAATGGAATATGAATATGCCATTAACTTCAAAATCATTTGTTCTACATATTAACACAATAACACAAATAAATCTTCATATATGAAAGAAAATTTTAATTCCCATAAGTTCATAAATGCGAGAAAATATTAATTCCTATAAATGAAATGCTATACATATACATAACAAAGACCTCCAGAGGACAAAATAGGGGTATTTTCTATATGTTATTTACTATAGCATGCTTCACTCACAAAGAAGAGTATTCAACAGTTTGGCATTTTTTTCTAAAAGTATTATACGCTTCCGTAATTCTCATTTTAAATTTTACTGTGTAGATATAGTATTTAAAAAAGCAAGAACTTAACAATGCTCTATTTAAATCCAATCAGAACAGGTGAAAAGCATGTGACTTAGAACATGGTATGATAGAAAATAATAAAAGTCAAATTATATAAGTATTAAAAATACCAATATTATGCAATGCATTGTTTCAAATCACAATAACATAAATACCTTAAATAAAGATTATTTTGTCTTGAAGCTAAAATACTAGATGTCTTTATTTAAATTGTTTGGTACAAGAATATCTTAAAGCTTAAAAAGTTGAATAGCATGCTTCGTTTTAAGAATTAAATTAGATTTATATAGAAATTTGGATAAGAATATTATATAAACCCCTGGATTATCCCTCTTTTAAGCACCGGAAAAATCATTACCATTCTCAGTTCTTTCAATTTCTGTCTTAAGAAGCATAAAGAGCAGAACTATATATTTTGGTAATTAATTTCCTTAAGATAATGTTAGAAATATCATGTTCTTTAAAATATAAATGAATTTCAAGGTGAGCATGCTAGAGGGTAATATTAATGGCATATGATTTATTGTGACAAGAGATCTGATCTGAAACACCATTATTAGCAGTCCTTAAAAAAAATCCATTTGCAAATTCCTGAAAATATGAAAGAGTGCTATTCCTGAATCTGTGTCAGTGTTGAAATCTGAAAATCTGCCCTTGTAAGTATGAAATTGTTTGTGGACAATATCTGGCATGTCTTTCACATAGATGTTAAGTAGAAAATTATCATATACTAAATATATTGCATTATAGCTTAGAGAAATAGCAAATACTAGTAATCTTGAGTGAAGACTAACAAAGCATAGACTGGAATGCACATGCCTAACTGATCTGGTAATATTTGGATTTTTACAGTTGATTGTTGTCATTAAAAAATAGTTGGCCAATAAAACATTGAGCATCTACTATACAACTTGCAGTCTTTGAACCTATAATAGAAATATATGACCTTTTCTATCTAGTGGATATTTTCTGTTGCTACTGTTCAAAGTGAAATATCCCTTTTATCCTATTTATAAGCACTACTTACTCATGCTTCAAATTTACAAAGAAGTTAAATTAGATGTATTTTTATATTTTATAAACACATTGAGGTATACAAACACATTGTTGTTAATGGCATCTAACCACATATTAGAACAGTGAGGAATGTGATATATTAGTGGTGATATTAATAATAAAAATTAAATAGCTATATGTGAATAATGGAAGCCTTACCATTAAGAAGAATTAAAATTATTCTGGGGATTGGAATTCATTAGCCTTTGACACTTGAGAGAAGATCATAAATATTGGTATTCTTATATATAGGTAGTCAAACTTGATTTCTAAACTTTTAATTCTCTCTCTTTTTCACATGAACACACATGTGCATGCACACACACACACACACACACAGTCCTATTGTCATTGGGATCCATGCCAGGAAATGAACTGAAAGATATTTCCTAAACTATATTCCACAAAACATTAGTGCCCCATGGCATTTTAATAGGTGTACTATGGGGAGGGATTGGGAAGGGGGAAGGAAGGCTTCTATGGCTGACTAAACTTGGGACAAATGTTCACAAGGTTTTTGTTGTTGTTATTTTGTTTTTCCCTGTGTATTTCTTAGAGCCTTTCATGGGCTTTTTCATTGTGAGTATCCTGAAAAGGGACACTGCATGCTGCATTTTCCAACAAGCAGTTTTTAAAAATTCAAACCTCTTTTAATATATGAATATAAACACAAGAATGCCTTATAGAATGATACTTGGGAAAGCACAGGTTACTCTATCCTATAATACAGTTTGACGGCATTAATAACTTTATTTGTTTCCAGAAGATGCAATGTATTCATCAAGCACTACAATCTACTATAATATGAATATAATTTCATTGCAACATCAATTTATTTTGATATATTTTAAACATTGAAACTAAATGTTGTAAAATAAAAATAAGTCTCTATTCCATATGCAAAGAAAACTTATCAGTGCAAAATTTTAATTAGATGTCTAGATTTTATTTTGTAATGTGCATGGCACAAAATTAAGACAGTACAAAAAATTATACAATACAAATCCAGTCTCCTCCCCAGCAACTTAGTTTGCCTCTCCAGGAGCAACCAGTTTCAATAATTTTCTGAATACTTCTAAAGATAACAAAATAAATTTTTATTTGTTTTAGTAAAACATTTAAGTAAGTAAATTTAATTAAAAATCAGATAGGACCTCATTAATAACAAAACTATGTACTGTGATGACTCATATACATTAATACACTAAAATCTATTGTTTAAAAAACTTCTAATGCAATTTTGAAAATACATTTTAGCAACATATATTTATTAAGAAGCTACGGAATAAAATCATGTCAATGTACTAGTGTGTGATGACACAATTGAAATAAACTTAAAAATTTCCAGGGAACAGTCATCTAATAATTGCTCTGTAGCATTCATGGTAAAGCCCAAATTCAGAGACCACAGAGCCTTTGACTTTGAACATTAATATATAAAGTCACCTTGATATTTATATAGAATGTTGATAATGATTTTGTAACTTTATGACATGAGCAGAGTAGAAGTGAGTATAATTGAAGAAAGAGATGATTCTATTCTTTTGCCCCATTTCTCCAGGGAATAATGGAGAGAGAACTATATTTCCATCTAGAAATGAGGAAGATACATAACCAAAGCTTTTTCTATTTCCCTTATTTCTTTGTTTTTTGTTTGTTTGTTTTTTTTTATTGCCTCAATAGCTGAAATGGTAAATACCTAAATTTTGTAGGGAAAATGTTTTCCTATTGCTATAACGAAAAAACTAATTTTGGCTGTCAATGCTTTTCTTCCTGAAGGAAAAGTAGTTCATATCAGTATTGACATTTCCCAGTTTGACTCTGCATTCACTTGAGGCCTCTATGGGACTGATAGGCCAAGAATTAGAAGTCTTTTATGACAACTATGTAATATATAATTCCCTAACATCCTCATATTTGACATATTAGAGCATGATTGCTTTGGGACTGAAGATGACCATCTCTCATGTACTAAGCCATGTAGAGCATTCAATGCATGGCTTAAGGAACTATTATTTTCATCTTATAGTTAAAATCTTTTTTTTTCAGAGAGAATAGAATAGATCCGACCACATTGCTTTCCACATTACACTCCCATTAGAATGGAAGTGGAAAAAAGCACACACACATAACCTCACTCAGTCATTAATATATACCATGGTTTATACCATACAGTGGTCCTTTTTATGACATAATTCATAATTTCATCATTTATTATCTTACCTACTGTTGAACTTCTCTGGGTGTTTTTCTCTCATGATGTGGAATCTGTGTGCAATGGAAGCATCCTAAGGGGAGAAACAGAAAACACAAACAGAAAAGTTTATGATCCTATTATCTTGTAGAAATTGTAGGTTAAAAGAAAAAAAGAGAAAAAGATAAAAAAATATTTTTATATTAGCTTTTTCTTAACAACATCACTACAGAGTAGATGTTCTGAATTTAGGCAAAAATAAGTAATCCAGGTGAATTCTGTCCAATCTGCTAGTCAATCATTTCATCATCAGTTACTTGCTATATTTCCAACTAGGAATTGATTTCTACACAATTTATATATTACCTTTAATAATAACTGGTTCTGAACTTATGCTCAAAATATATTTAAGTATGTGCATATGAATGCAAATGTCAAGAAGTAATTGAAAACATTGTTAAACAAGAATTGGAAGGATTGATTAACTGAAGAAATGATGAGACAGAGAGGCTCCTAGTCTTTTCAGATTAATTATGAGTAAAAGTATGGTGTGAGCATGCATATCCAATAAAGTAAGTAAATCACATAATTTCAGAGTTTACTAATTGTATCTCAGATGTGTAATTAATAACTGTCCATACCAAAAGAAATTATCTTAAATATCTTATCTTGCTTAATGGAAAAAACAACACAGGAAAATTTTTCTTGGAGAATGGATGGCAAGTGTAAATAGACTCTGAAACCTCCAAATACATCCATTCTGATCCCTATTAGAAGATTATTACTTTTAGGAAATATTTCAGAGTTTCCATGAGACTGAAATCACACTGAATATGTGATTGGTGGGATTTTGTGATCTAAGCTTTTCAAGCATAGAGTGTTTGAGCTGACTAAAGAGTTGTCCCCATTATTCCAAGCAAGGAGATATTTCCCCATTCTTCACCCATACATGATTAATCATTCCAATGGGAAATGAATATATTTACCAGTCATCTCGATAGAAAAGGGGGTATTGTTGCGATTAACTGTTAATTTTGTTTCATAGTGGAGCAAAAAGAAAAAGAAAAACCAAACACAAAGGAAATAAAGAAGTTGTGTATTCAAGAGAATCTTGAAAACACTAATCAAGGACTAAAAGTCTAATGAATGAAATGAAAAGGCTAATGTGCTTACTCATGCATAACAAAGCATGAGGCACAACAAGCAAGGGACCAATGCCCGCTGCAGATGGCAGACAGAGAGTCATTTTTCCCTGTAAGATTGAGCTAACTATAATTTTTTTTCTGTGCAAGCATTTTATACCCTGAAAACTGTGAAATAATTTAATTAATCTAGAAGTGACCAGGACACACAGATATAGGTAACAAACATGTTTAACAACACATACAAAAAATCCTCTACAGTATGACATTCTAAGATATGCCTTTGTTTTATATATATATAGTCAACTCCCAGGTTTGCTAGGAAGTAGGGAAATCAAGATGGCTCATTTTATTGGCCCAAAAGCCCTCAAACCCAATCACAAAGTTTCTTTCAAAAAAAATTTCCACTACGTCACAAATGTTGGGACATGAATTTGTATTACCATGGTATAAAATTTAGAAAAAAATTCTGAACTGGGCCATTCCTGGTATATTATGTGACATGGTCATTAATTAATTTTTTTAAATCACATATTTCAAATTATCCTGAATCAGGTTCAAAAACAATTTGAAATAGCTTAGAATTGAATGCATACACTCAGCAGATCGGCTAAACTAAAACAAAGGAATATGAATCAAGTATTTGGAATGGATGATAATATTGGTTATCCACAAAGAGGAACTCACCTAATTTATTTCTGCTTGGATCATTTGTTTCTGCTAATTTAGAGAACTGATACATTGTTAAAAAAATAGATTGTGCAATATAATTTGCTTTACAAGTATGCATTTTTCAATAACAAATCTATTCCTTTCCAAAACAGCATAAACAGGGCAGAATGGGGGGAGAGGAAAGAAGAGACTATATCAAAAGGATACCATTTTGTAGACTAGATTACAATTGAGTAAACCCCCAGGAATATAGAACGCAAAATAGCCAAAGATAAACTTAAAAGATATTCATTTAATGGGTCATTTTATAAGAGAGGGAAAAATAAAAACTCCTGAGGAACACTGGCATGCCTTTTCCATGGGTTGAATGGGCTCAACCACAAAGAGAGAGCTGGCATGGTTGACTACAGGATTGATAAACAACAATGGCAGCAGGTGTTCATTTGGATGAGAATTCAGACCAAATTCCCATGAGACCCTGTCCCTTTGGCATAGCCCCAAGGGGTTTGAAAGAGAACTGCCAAGCACTGAAAACTTATCCAGCAGCCACATTTCAGGGATACTTAGGATTCTCTAAAGAGAGTCCAAATAAAAATGGCTTTTTCCCCCAAATTTTACCCCTTCTGCCTCTATGTATTGTAGTATCTAGGGATCAAAATTTAAATCAGCATCACTTCCATTCCCTAGAGTAGATAAACTCTGAATTCAGACAGACATTCCATTTCCAAGCCTTGTGACTTTGAGCAAATTATACGGATACCCCTTTGTAGGACTGTGGTGGAGATTTAATAAGATCATTCTGTATAGCACTTGGAATAGTGTTCTATATAGCTGGGATGATCGTATATTTTACATCGACACCAGAATTTGTTTTTGAAAGTGAAAAGAGGTGTTGAAACATGGTTAAATTACATAATTTTGAAACAGGTATTTACGGACTGTCAAATAGATTTTATTTCTTGAACCTATAAAATTTTGGTTTTTTAAAAATTATTTTGCAAAATAAAGTCATATATAGGAAAAATAAAATACATCCATTTTTATTAAGACAAAAAGTGAGTTTCATTATGTTGACTAAACAATAAAAACGTAAGCAGATCAATTTTTCTTGATATATGTATTCACATACTTCAATCAGCTTCATAGCATATCTGTGTCTGTCACTGGTACTTTGTGAATGTTGTTTTTTGTTTTTTTTTTACTTTTCCTGCATGGGTTTAATATTTTAAGTTTTAGAAACATTTGCTCTAATCTTAAAGTTGCATTTTAGGTTATTAATTTGAAAAACTTGACTATTACCTGTACACCATAACATTTTACATTGAAAAAATACTCTATAACTGCTGAGATACCTAAGCATACAGCAAATTCTACTAAGTGGAGGATGTTATTAATACTAATCTTTTAATTGAAGCATAAAATACATAAGCCCAAACATTGTCACAGGTTCTATCTTTATGCTTCCACTCTGAGAAACTTTCGTTCATAAATATTTTACAAATCTTATCAAAGAAATTGCTTTTATTTTTTTATTATTTGATAATTTCTCCAAATTCAAATGCCTTCTTAATTTTATTCCATTTCAAATTAGAATATAAATTTAGCTAATTAAAAAATATGTATCGTTATAAAAGTTACCTGAAAATGCAATTATAGAATTTAGTTTTCATTGTTGAAATAGTTCAGTTCTTCCTTGCCTTGGGACAGCTAGATCCCAATCTCTACCTGTGAGCTTTTCTTTTCTTTTCTTTTCTTTTCTTTTTCAACAATTGCAATTTGTAAAAAGCTTCAAAAGCCAGAATTTTAGATGTTCCATTTGTTAAATATTTTATTAAAGATTTCCAATTGATTTCTTCTTTCTTTGAAATTTTATTTATATGCAAAAAAGTTAACAATTTTAAGTGTATAATGCAATGCATTTGACAAAGGTAGTAAATAACCACCAGCACAATCATGGTACAGACCACTTACATCACCTCAAAATTTTCCTGATGCCCTTTGCAAATTATACATATTTACTTATATATAGATTTCTTCCTTTCAGACCTAGAAACCATTGATCAGCTTTCTGTCACTGTAGTTTTGCCTTTTCTAAAATTTCTTATCAGTGGAATTAAAAAGTACTCTTTTACATCTAACTTCTTTCATTTATGATTATACTTTTGAGGTTCAGCTATTTGCTCAGAGAGACTTTTGCAAAGAGGAGGTATCATTTATGAGTAGGCTTATTGTGAATTATTTAATTTCTGGGTAGTTTCCCTTGGATGATGGCCAAAGTTATAATTAGCATTAAGTTTAAATTATTACTCTCCAGTTTTTTTATAAGTCCCATTAGTTTTCCCCAATTATTCATCAAAATTGGACATAGGCATGGCATTCCGTGTGATCACATTGCAGAGGGAGGTGAGACTTGGATCAGATGTGAAGTGAGGCTGCCCCACTTCAGCATCTTCCCATTCTCCTTCCCATTCATGAAGAAACCCCTGAGAAATAAAGAACTTTGTACTGACAGAGGATGCATCATCAGCACCCCAACCAACACAGATGGCATACTCTAATCTGAGGAGGTGAATTATACTAATTTGAGTAAATTTTATTCTTTTTAAATGAATACCAAAAAATCTGTGGGAAAACAAAGAACACTGAGGTAATTAAATTGAAGCTGTTCCCACCCTTAAGTCCAAAGAGACAGTGTAAGAGGAGTAGTCACCAAAACTCAGAAGGAGAGAATTACATAGAGAAGGTTGTCTCGAGAGGAAAAGATATCCAGCCCCAAGTGACTTTGCTTGGAGGTAGCCAGGGATATAGATACCCTGACCCTACTTTCGTCTCTCCCCTTTGCTGCTGAAACTCTCAAATGGCCAAGTCAACCAGAAGCAAGAGGTCATGGGGACTCTGATGTGTTCTATACAGGATATCACAAAAGCAGACAGCAGGATGGAGAAAGGCTGAGAGACTAGAGGGGCACACAGGAGCAATCTACTACAGAGGGATTACAGTCATTGAGATTCATACTTATGGCAGAGTGGAAAGCTATACACATGAACACAATATGAAAGAGCATCAGTCCCCAGTATATAGGTAAGAATTTATACTTAATTGAAGGTAGCTGTTGGAATAACAATATAAGTATAATATAAATATATATATAATAAGGGTGTGTGCATAATTTTGAATTAGTTATTACACAGTACCTGGAAATAATACATTTTCAGTTGTAAAAGCAAAACATCTGAAATAAATTGAGCTATTATTTCAGAAAATGATTCCAAACTTGTGATTATTATCTAAAAACATCCTGTAAACCAGAGGTTCTTAAACTTTTTTGTGCCAGTCAGGTGAAATCTATGGACCCCTTCTCAGAATGTAGTGGCAGATAGTTTTATGACATTCAACTGCCATCAGGTCTAACAACTACCGTAATTTCCAAGTATGGATGAGCACAAGCGATTTTTCAAGATATGCAGCAACTGTAATGTGATATAAAATGAATACTACAATAATTTATTGCATTCATTCATAAGTGGAGGAAATGTTAGATTTCAGTTAGAGGTCAGAGAAAACAAAAATAATTTGATTTTTTTCAATTCAAGCTTACGGACCCCCTAAAATCCCACTGGTTAAGAACCCCTGCTGTAAACTTAGATTTACATGTCGACAGCACTATGTACTCACAGACAATTTTCTGGTTTTACCAAATTAGAATGTATTCCACATAAATATATTTTCACTAAACATTATGCACTCACTTTTAAAGTTAAATTTTACTAATTAAGGATAAAAAGTATTCATTAAATCTGTATAATCTGTTGTCTTGTTAAAAGTGAGCACACTGCATCCTATTTAAGCTTCTCCTAACGGCTGGGCTATCCTGCTATGTACCAGAGGCCCCAAACAATGACACGCTGCGGTCCTAAGCAGGGAGAGGGCTGGCTGTCCGATTTTCCTTGAATCACTCCATACTGCTTTGTGGTGGTCGTGGCTTCTGGTTTTCTTAGGAATTTTTTATTTCTTTTCTCTTTCCTGATGCCAGACACCTAACATTCACTTCTTCCTTCTAAAACGTGCCTGTCCCTAACAGCTTCCTACTGTTTGGTTGATTTTAATTTTCACAGCTTGAAAAGAAATAGAATCTAGAATTTTAAATCTAGAATGAACCTTAAATACTGCTCATAGCCCAGACTGGTCTTCAACAATACCAGTGAGGATCTGGAATATAACTAATTAGCATACAAGGGGTTCTCCTACAAGTGAATTTTAGGCATTCTGAGCATGAACTTTTAGTTAATCATTACAACTTCTCATAGGTATTTTATTATGATTGCTTCCTAGTTCTTCCTTTTAGTCCCAAAAGCCAAGTTTATTAGGAAAATCACCTTTGATAAGTAAAATGTTATTGAGAATAAAATATTATATTTTTCATCTTCTGTAAATAAAAATGTGTAAGAAAGTATGGCAGGAGTGAAAGCAAAAGGACAGATGATAAGTTTGAGTTTCAATTCCAAAACAGAATTAAAAAA
>JAQZBX010001877.1:0-32852 GCA_029593785.1 Cabassous unicinctus | reverse complement strand
CACTGTATCCCTGGTGCCTAGTAAAATGCCTGAAAAAGATTCATCAAATGCCAAATAAATAGATACAAATAGATGACATATCTCTCCCCTGCATGATTGCACTACCTTTCACTCCTCTTCTCTCTTCCAATCCTTCTTTCTCCTTCTTATCTGTCTATATCCTTTATCCCTCTCTGTTTAAATATGTGCATTTGAAATTTCCCTTGGGCAGCTTTAATCTGTTTTCTACAAAGGATTCCCTTCCTTGAACTGTCTACCTGCCAGAGAATTTTTGTTTCAATGAAGGTAAAATTGGACTATGCCAGATCCTGCTAGTTCCTTCCCAATATATATTTTCCTCTACTTTTTAACCAAAAGAATTCTCATTTCATCTGGGCAGCCATGTGTCCCTTAATCCTCTGGGTTCATTTGTGGCTAGGAATGGTCATATAGATATAATTCCTTCCCACCTTCTCCGCTACCACTTTCCTTGTAGGACTGTGGATGTGATTGCTAAGAGGTAGAGCATCTGTCTTGAAAACTAAGGATAAAAGCCACTGCTGAGAATGGCCAAAAAAAAAAAGGAGTCTCGTCTTCTAAATCATCTTGTAGCTGCCATGATACCTCTAAACTGGCTTTCTCCAGAGGTCTTATACCTGAGAAAAGAAGCCCCTAACCTGTAGCCTTGGTTATTCCTCTACCCAGTCAAAACAATCCTAACTGAAATGCAGATCATCATTTTCCCAGCATCTCATTCCTCTGAAAACATAAGCAAAGAGGGTCTGCAAATTCTGTGAAGGTGATTTTTGTGAAATATTTTACTCAATTATTTTTCTCTATGCTCAAAATTATAAAACTTCCTATTTGTACAGTGCTATGAGATTTCTAAAGCATTTTCTGATGAAATATCTATTTGACATCACTAATTTTGATAAATTAGCTATCTGACGATTTTTTGACAAAAATAGAGCAGATGTTAATATCTTTATTTAGGAAAGAAACTAGCTGGGTTTAAGGAACTTACCCAAATTATGCAGCTTGTCAGAGATGAGGCAGAGTTTAGAGTTTAGACTTTGACTCCTAAGCCATATCTCACTGTGCTACTTCCATATCTATCCTAGCAATAAAAACAGTTTACCTGATGTTAATTTGCATGTTGTGCAATCCCTGTTCCTATCTCTAGGCTATTCCAGCATTAATTACTGTTAATACTATTAGCACCTTGTATTGCCTAAAATAACGAATGTTATTCAGTAAATCAGGAGAAACTGCCTTTGTCTATGATTCTATTCTTAACCTAATGGTAGATTTTTTAAAAAATGAATGATAAGTTTCTTAGGGACAGTTAGAAAACAAAAATGAGTTTGGGTGACTCATAAAATAATCAATTGCATTTTTGCTTACTCTTTGTTCTCAGTGATACATATTATTTAAATTGTCCTTTCATGTAATCCTATTCCTTAAAGAGTAAATTCAGTAAATCATTAGATTAAGATGATAATCAGATGCAAATATTCTCGCTGTCTTGATTTTGTGATAATCAGGGTAGGGTAAACATTCGTTATATTAGAAACCATGCATATGTCTCCAGATCTAGTTTTTCTCCCTAGGTCTGGTTTTTAGAATGCTGGTGATAAACTAAGCCTGATTTATTATATGACCATCCTGTATGGGAAAAGACTGTAACTTTGGGTATCTTTGGTCAACCTTAAGAGATATAGCAGGGGGATGGATGTGGTTTGGGTGTTTTGGACATCTGTTTCCCATATAGAGGGACCTCCTGGTAAAAATTAAAAAAAGGAAAACATAGAAGGTGCATGGGCCACAAGGCCCCATGCGTGGGTGCACCACAAGGCCCCACGAGCGGGTGAGCCGCCAGGCCCCATCTGTGGGTGTGTTGCCAGACTCACTCTGCGAGTGAGTCACCAGATCCCATGTGTGGGAGCACCACCAGGCCCTGCAAGCCACATAGCAAGATGATGATGTAACAGGAGAGTGACACAAGGGAGAGCCAAGACGAGACGCACCAAAAAACCAAGAAGTAAGGTGGTGCAGGTGGTAGTGGGACGCCTGTCTCCCACATTGGAGGTTATGAGGATCTAATCCCAGTGAAGACAGGAGGAGAAGGATGAGAAGAGAGGGCAGGAAATGGACACAGAGAGTTGCAAAATGAATGGACACAAAAACAGCAAAAATGGCAGGGGGTGGGTAAAAATGGATAAAAGTAAATAAATAAATCTTTTTTAAAAATGTACAGGGGAGGACTATTTGGACTATAGTTAATAGTAATACTTTGACGATGCCCTTTCATGATTTGTTAACAAATGTTTCACAACAGTGCAGGTTGTTTGTGGGGGGGTGATGTGTGGGAGCCCTGTATGATGTTATGCATGTTTGTTTTGTAAGATCACGATGTTTACTGAACACTTATAGTTTATGTATGTTCATGTATGAATGATATACTTCAATAAATTGTTTTAAAAAAATAGAGACTCCTAATTTATCCAACTTAAATTAGAAGAACTTGAGTCCAAAATCCCTGAGCAAAAATAACTCATGCCTAGATACAAAAAGAACTTCCACAAAGTTACCACAGAACTCTCATCCAGTAAGCTGGTACTCAAAAGAGAATAAAGGCCTATGACATCATCCTCATAAATGACTAATATTGGTAAGTGAATTTACCAAAAACTTCAGAGATAAAATTACTTTTCTTTCACTGCTATATGAAAATCAGAATCTATTCTGTACAAGTTTATGATAAGGACTAGAACAAAGCTAAGATTTATAGGAAAAAGTGTTTCTGCTAATCTTTGCTTTTACCACCCCAAAAGTGGACTAGTAATAGTCCACTGAAGATTTCCCTCTGGGTAGGAGAGAAAGGAGCAATAGTTTTAAAAGCCTTTAGGCACTGGGAGTAAGGAGTAGTCGTGGAGGGAGTGAGAGGAGAAACATATTCTGGAGCAGAGGTGATGGCTGGAGCTGAAAGCCATGAGGGAATTCGAGAAATAATTATGAAATAAAATATATCAAACACTGCTTCAGTAACAGTCAAAATATTTGGCAAATATTTGGCTTGTTTGAAGATAAGTAAGTATAGTTGTCATATTTATTAGTGTAATACAGATTATAGAGATGCACAGAAGTAATAATACTAGAAACATTACTTTATACATTAATGCAAGGTGTTAATAATAGGGTGGTATATGGGAACTCTGTATTTTATGCATGATTTTTCTGTAAACTTACACCTCTTCTAAGAAAAAAAGAAAGATTAATCTCTGCCTCATGAAAATCATGAAAATTCCATGAAGTGTACCTGGGAAGTCTACAGTAGGAGTGATAATAATATCAGAATCTTCTAAATATAATCCAAATGCCTTTCTTGAACAGTTATCTGCAAGATTCAGTTCTGTTTGCTCTACAAAAGATTTATCATAGTGGCAAATTGTTTAAGCTACACAACCCTTAAATGTTATAATGTATGTCATCTAACCATTTGTGATAGGACATAAATTGTTAACAAAAAACAAGGCTCACAATTTCCTCCTCCTTCCTTTGCACCATTAACTTCTTCCTTTTGCCCTGCCTTCTGTGAAAAGTAAGTTCAGAAGCCTTCTGGACTGATTCTTTGAAGAAAAGCACTATAGAGAAAAAATTATAGCCCCAGATGTCTACTTAGCAAGAGGAAATATAATTTATCTGGGACATCACTTGTGCAGCTATGTAGTGACGGAAGGGATACCAGTGAGTTCTGTAGAAGTCAGAGAGATTAGAGGTGCTAGAGATTGGGAGGAAACAGACAATGCTACTGCGAGTTACTATGTACAAGAGCAATATGAATACTGATTGAAGGTTCTGCTTGGGTCATCCTTTAAATTTAACTTTGTTTCAAAACAGGACGCCAGAGATTATGTCTTTATAAGCAGCTTACACATCTTTAAAAATTTACAGTTTTTGGAATTTCTAAATCTGTTGTTCTATGAAAACATCTTGCTGTGAACATTGTTTTTCTAGGTGAAGTCTCCTAGAAGAAAAAGGATATAAAAATATTCTACATATAATAATATTGAGTATTTATAACTTTATGGTTTTGGAGGTGCTAATCAAACCTTCACTTGACAAATATGTGGGCTTTGTTACCAACTATCAGAACTCAAAGTGCAATTTTCCACAATTGTTCTAGCTCCAATTTCTTCCAGCGTCTAGTCTTTGATTGATGACTTCTTACTCTGTCCTGATTTTGGATTTGGAATCTACTTAAGCTTTTGCCATGCTACTTGGACAATAGTGTTTCATACCCAGACTTTAATTTTAGGGACATTTTAGAGATTCTCAACTCTTCTCAAGCCTCTGTGCTAGTAACCTCATATCCTATATACACACATACACAGTAGAAGATAACCAAAGAAACTTTCCAATATCCTGTCATAAAACCTAATACAGGGAAGCAGATGTGGCTCAAGCGATTGGGCTCCCATCTACCATATGGAAGGTTCTGGGTTTGATTTCCAGGGCCTCCTGGTGAAAGCAAGCTGGCCCACGTGGAAAGCTGGCCTGCACGGAGAGCTGGCACAACAAGATGATGCAACAAAAAAAGAGATACAGAAGAAAGACAGGGAGAGACACAACAAACCAGGTAGCTGGGGTGGCTCAAGCAATCGAGTGCCTCTCTCCCGTGTCAGAAGGTCCCCGAATTGGTTCCTGGTGCCGTCTAAAGAGAAGATGAGAAGCCAAGCAGACACAGAAGAACATGCAGTGAATGGACACAGAGAATAGACAGTGAGCACAAGCGGGGGCGGAGTGGAGAGGGAATAAATAAATAAAATGAATCTTTAACAAAACAAAACAAAAACCTAATACAATCCTTTCAAACATCCTCTTTTTTCTTCCTTTTGTTACAATGGAGGTTCCCCTCTTCTTACACCTGTGATTGGATCCTGCCCTTTCTCCATCTCTCAGAACCACAATCATCAAGAATATATATTCTTCCCCTCCAATATTTTTATCATATCCTTCTTTATGGGCTCCTTTTCCTTAATATTAAATATTCTTAGGTGTCAGTAATCTAAATGTAAATCCCCCAACCTTCTGTGCCTGCAGAATATGGGCACTATTCTCTCTACCTTTTGCCCAAACTTCCTAAAAGGATTGAGTAGAATTCTGATAGAATCTAGTTCAACATCTGCAGCCCTGACTGCTCTACTGATTTTCCATTTCATATTTCCAAATCCGTATCTGACATTGTCATGCAGGTACTACACTAAAAATTCAAACTCAACATGCATAGAACTTATGCCATCATCCTTCTCCCAAAAGCATATTGTGAAATTAGAATAATAAATGATTTTAGTAACCATCTTGATTTCCTCAAAGAAGGATGGGAGGTTAACTGAAGCAGGCTGACAAAGCAATAATCCTTTGCAGTACTGATATAGACCCCTACCCCTCCCTGGGGGGAAAAACTAACAAAGAGATCAGGCTTTCACCAGCAAAGTCTGCTGATCTTCACCAGATGGCCACAATCTTACACCAACATCCTGACTGCTAATTAATGCACTGGGCCTCAAGGACACCCTGCCAGGACAGTCCACACCCCCCATAGTCCACATAGTTCACATCATTCTCATAGCGCATGGAGCTCACATGCTAACCATAATTCATGTCCCCTTTATCCCTCCCCATTCCCCCAGAACTTCCCTTTGTTTTAAGCAGCCATATAAGCTACTCTCCCAGCTCAACCCCTTGGAGCAGAAACCTCTTTTGGTGCTGCTCCTGCATTAATGCAACTTTAGTTCAATAAACTAATGCTCTGCACCACCTTTTTAAGTCTGTTTATTTTATTTTCAGCACAACAATATCTTCTTCTCAAAATTATTTCCATCAGTGATACCATCATTCTACTCTTAGTAACCCAGGCTTAAATTGGGTTATTCTTAATTCCTCCCTATTCTCCCATATCTAATCAATAACTAGCTCCTGACCATCTGCTCATAGCTTTTCGATTCCATTGCCCTTGCCTTAGTCCAGGCTTTAACACATTGTGCCTAAACTACTACAAAGGTCCCCCAAATGGTTCTTTCTGCTAATAAATGCCACACTGCTATAATCTATCCTAAGCAACATGACTTGTTTACACATGATAGTATGTTCTGTCTCCAAAGTTCTAAATCGCAGGCTTAGCTTTCAAGGCAAGACCCTCTAAAATTGGGCCACTCTACCATTCCAAACTTATCTACCTCCCAGACCCTGCTCAAATATTTAAATACAGTCTGTATATGTCTGCTGCTATAATTAATCTCTGTTCAATTCACAAATAGTTAATATTTATTATGCCATTTTAAAGTCAATTCATCAACACAAAACTGTTTTGGGTACCCATGCAATTACTGAACTCAAAAAAAAGACGATTCACTTCAAAAAGTAATAGGGCCCAAGAAAATTAAATCATTTTGATATTTCATATGCAATAGTAATGAAGATAATAACTTAAATTATATATCTGAAGTATGGAAAGGAAAGAGTTAAACTTGTATGGAATTGAAAAATGCAGCATTTTAATTATACTGCTTGTATGTGGTGATGAATAGCAATAACCACAGTCAAATTTTGCAAAAGATGAAACTATTCATGTATACTTATGGAGGCATAACCATCTTTCAATACATCTACTTTGAATATCTTAACCATGCAAACTCTTTGAGATGTGTATTTGCCTAGTGTTGCTATCTCTGATAAAACAGTTTTATATTAATGTTTTTAGCAAAATGGTTCTATGATTAGGCACAAATAAGTACTCTAATATGTTTAAATAAATTTTGGATTAGAAAATGGAGTTTCACATTCCACATTTTTCTTTGAAGTCTAGAAGGAAGAGATAGTAAGATAGTAACACTCGATAAATCAATGGATGTGAATTTAAAAAGCCATCTACTTTTCTGTATTTATCTACCTTGAAAGCTTCTCACATATAAAAATATTACATTCTACTCATATTAAAAAAGATATCATTATGGCTACATACACATCAGGACAATTAAACAGAAATGTGATATTAATCATATGCCATAATCCAATATAAACTCTATAAATACATGTATGGCTAAAAGCCACCATATTATATTGCCATCAACATATAGCTTCAAAGTTGTAAGGGCTTCACAGATTAAAATATATAAAATTCTCTTCATATAAACTTATATAAAAGGTGTACCTTGTTTACAGCAGATACATAATCAAAATGTATTAAATTGTACGTAAGAGTATATTTCTATTATACTAATTTAATGTTTTATCATTTTAGTTTGTATGTTCATGTAATATTTTAGTTTATTTTAGTATTTTGTAAATTTCAAAAGATTTTAGATTATTTAACTTAATGTATGAACAGCTTGACACAATCTTTATTAACACTTCCAAATGTGATGGTTTTTTGGTTTTTGTTTTTGCTTTTTTTTGCTATTTGGTGCTAATCTTAATGAGGGCTCCCACTACCCGAAAGAGGGTACAAATTAATTAGTTTTTACAAAAGTAAGAATATATGTTACTATGAATATACATTTACAGTCTAGGTATTACTAAGAACTATAAGCTAAGAATGATACTTAGGTGTTATTAATCATCAAAGTATCAGTGATTAGTAAGACTAACAAAGTAGTATTAAACAAAATTTCATGTATCTTTTCTCCCATGACTCTGAATAATTATTATGGTCACTTAGGTTGGCATTTAAATATATATCCACTAGCAGGAAATAACTTTCTTTCTTTCCAAAGAAGCAATTTTACAAAAATGGCTTTCACTTATTCAGAAGAATTGCAGCCACCTTAAATTATTCTCACAACTGAATATTATGGGACACCCTGGATTGAAATGTTTTGCCAGGCAAATCATCACAGATTCTCTGACATCAAATATGCAAAGTGAATAGAAGGATGAAAGCTCCTATGACTTTCTAAAGATATTCAAAAATACACATTTGTAAAACCCTACTTTGCTTCCACGATTTAGTTAAACCATTTTATGTATTTAAAGTGATATGCCATTCTTTTGCTCTAACATGAAATGAAAAAAAAAATATAGACACTACACTAGTATCTAGTATCACTAGTGTTTTACAATCCTTGTGGATATATGTGATATGGCATGATCAACAGTTATCTTCTCCTGACTAACAACACTTACAAAAAATATTCTTCAGAATGGAAAAAATTTTAAGAAATGGCTCAAATCAAATCTGATAATATGAGTGATATCTATCACAATCAAATTATTTATTTTCTGTTGTTTCAATATAAAGCCCAAATAAATACTGATTGTATTTCTAGCTGACCCCTTAGTCCCTAGATTTAGTCACCAGTAATCAGTGGCACCATGGAATTCAGAAACAAGTCCTTCCTGCTATACACAATGGAAAAGACTTTAATAAGTCACACCTAAGAATCTATAATATTGCTACACAAAGAACCTATAAAAATGGTCAATGAAAAGCTTTTTTAGAATGCATTATTTGTCACTAAATATATTGCCATTATAATAAGAAACCTTTTGTGCTTAAAAGGGTATGATTCTCTCAGTAAAATATTTATGTTTTTAGATATTACCAGACTACATAGCTCATCCACAATTTCACTGTTATTGCATAAAATTGTAAATTATTTCTTTTAAATTATTAATGCACTTGAAAAAAGAATTTTCCAGGCTTATGGTCTTTTGAAAGGACAACAAAGTAGATGAAACAAAACCAAGATGACAATTTCAGCATTTAAAAACTACACATGATAATTCAAACAAATGTTATGACATTTAAGATAATGAAACCCTTCATTTATTCTACTATCTAGTATGAGTTTTATTTCACATATAAGGAGTCAGAACAGATGTCCAAATATTGTAATGCCAAAAGAAAGTTAGGGCATATCTTGATTAATACCCTCAGAGCAGCCTGTACTGTCTCTTTAAAACTGGCATGCATTATTTCAAAACAACTATTCAAAATCCATTCTAGGAACATGGCTAGACAAAGCATTCCCAAGACAAAAGAAAACAATAAAGCTCAGTATAACCCTTTTAGCAATATGAGTTGCATATTATTGACAGACCATTCATTGCAATCAGCAAATGATTAATTGGAAATTTGTTGCTACATTGACCACACACACAAACACACACATACACACACACAAAAATAAGCTTCAGGCTACTGTTATAGTGGAAAAACTTATGTTAAAAATGATTGGAGACTTTTTGTAGTGAATTAATTCTAATCAATATGTTTGTGGACTTCACAGTGGAAAACGACGTCCTTAAATAGCAGTGGTACCCATTATTGTAGACATTCAAATTAATATTTAACCTACTGACTTGCATTTTTTCATTTATGAAACAGCATTTTCTTGCCTCACCTTTAACAAGTAAAAAGTCCATGTTTTATCAAACATGTGCATACGATCTGCTTTTCAATACCAAATGTAGTTTACAGAAGTAATGTCCATATGGTCATA
This sequence comes from Cabassous unicinctus, assembly GCA_029593785.1. Taxonomy (NCBI): domain Eukaryota; kingdom Metazoa; phylum Chordata; class Mammalia; order Cingulata; family Chlamyphoridae; genus Cabassous; species Cabassous unicinctus. Next base: position 23,370 of record JAQZBX010001877.1, on the reverse strand, counting down.
CTTGTAATAACTGCCTGAAGCAATTTGTTCTTGTGTTTTTGAAGATAAACCTCAGTGACATATTAAAATTATGAAAGGTGATAAGATAGTAAAATGGATGAGTATTTGTTTCTCAGTTACAAATGGCTGTTACTTCTTGACAAAAATAGTACCAGTGAGGTTCTTTTATTCATTCCTAAGTCATTCAAGCAAATTAAGAGTGGTGCAGTGGTACAATATAATAGATGTTTTGTTTTAAATGTCCATTTTCTTCAAACTAATTGGCCAAGTCTGTTAATAAGAAATATTTATTGAGCACCTACTACATATGAACCATTGCACTGGGTTCCAAGATGATAAAATTAAATGAAACGTGCTTAGAGAAATTATAATATGTATAAATCTCTATTTCCTTTCACTGCCTTTTCTTATTTTTCTTTAAATCTTACTGTAAATGTATCAGTGACAAAGAGGCAGGAACATTATTCAGAAGTTCTTGAAAACAGTAGAAGCAATAATTTTGCAATAACTCAGAATAATTATGAGAACACTAAATGATACTGACTTAGTAGGCAAGAATTGGAATTTTTCTAGATTACCTGAAATAATAACTTATTGAAAGTAAGATATTATTATACATGTGGTAGAACAAACTGAGGTTCAACAATGTTAGGTAAATTATGCAATATTGCAAAGCCAATAGGTGATTTAAACTGATATTTGAAGCCAGTTCACCAAGCCTGTCCTGTCTCCCCCCATGCCAGTAGATGGCCAGGTATCTTATTATACAATGCTACTGAACGCTATCATTTTTAGTCTTTTGGAATTAATATTTCTTCATTAGAAATTCAAAATTAGCTAGGCCCTTATGAGTGCTTATGAATAATTCCTAGTACTCATTGACCAAACAGTAGATAATGTGAGGGACGAAACAAAGAAAACAACTAAATCGGCGACATGACTATACATGACTAAATGCCATTCATGGAAGGACAACTGATATCGCAGCACTGTCAGAACTCAAAGTTCAAGTTCTGATGAGCATTTATCTTTATTAATATAAATATACATTTAACATGTCCTTAATTTATTTGTAGATTTTTATATTCCATTTTTACTAAGTAAGATTCTAATACATTCTAAAAACATTGGGAAAGAATCATGCTTTGTTCTAGCCAAGGGACTTAGGTCCATTATGGAAATGTATGTAATTTATATCTATTTCTCCTTAATTTACCAAAAGTAACTATTAATGCAAACAAACATTGTTTTAGTGAAGCAAATTTGCCACCCTACACATTCTCCTTAATAGCATTTGTTAAAGATGCTTACCTTGCTTAAATGTCTTTAAATCTCATTAAAATATATTCCAAACTTAAGTGCTCCATTTTTTAAATTGCTCTGCTAAGGATACATTAATACAGCTAACCTAATTAACACACAGTATTTTACAATCCTGGCAATATAAATTTAAAAGAAAAAAAAAAGATAGATAATAAGCCATGGAATTTAAAGAACTTAAAAGTTTTTTAGATATTCAAGCTCGAGAGATTCAAAGAATAAGATAATCTACTTAAATGATAGTGGCTGAACAATAAGTAGAACCAAAATCTTTTTTTAAATTAAAATTCAGGCACCTTTTAAAGTTTTTCTATAAATCATCAGAATTAAGATCTATCAAAACTAATTTCAGGGAATTGCCAATTTAGTTGTTTTTTCACTCAGTCTGTGCACTGTTCTGTCAAGTATCTGGATTTATTTATTCATAAGTACTTGTAAGCTTCTTGATATCAAAAGGACAAAAGAGCCAAACTAATTTCAGTTTTTTCAGTGAAGAAATATTAATTTGAATAGACTAAATATGACAAAATTATGTAGCAGTATATTTACTTGTTTTAATTTACTCATTGTTCATAAGTGTGGAAGAGATTATAAGTGGTAAGGAAGGTCAAGAAGAGAGGAATCAGTGATGTAGTTAGAAGAAAATTGGGTATTGAGTAGGAGGAATAAAAGATATTGAGTGTAATCTTGAAAATGCTAAGGTAAAGAATTTTGCTTTGATTTGCTCCATATTTTTTAACAGAGCTAGATAAAGGGTGTTTCATAGAGATGGGTTTTATGCTACAAAGATACCTCTGTGGTTCTGTTTTGGAGAGCCTGCATTATTACTACATGAATGAAAGGTGTTTACATGGGATTCCTACGAGACAAAATTTAGGAAATAATGTTCAAACTTATTTATGCTCAAAATTATTTTCTGTCCTTTTTACTGGGCTTTGCCCCAGAAATATAATTAAGTTCATTTGGGGTTGGCATCCAGGAATTGCTATCATTTGTTACTGTTTGAAGTAGAGAATCACCAGCTTTGGGTAGGAACAAAGGCTCCATTTGATCAAAATATATATATGATTCCACGTTGTATGTTTTGCTCATTTGAAATAATGCTTCAAAAGAAAAATGGGTAATTTTTTGGCTACTGAAGGCTACAAACACATTATTATTATTGAGTCTCAATACCACCCACAGTAGGCTCATTTTGATTTGACTAACATCTCCTCTGGCTCAAGTCTTCCTGAACATCAAAAATGAAAATGAAGGTATCCCAGATCATCAATAGATTTAACATAATCATAAAATCATAAATTTGGAGGCTGACAGCTCATCTTGTTTGAATATTCCTTTTCCAAGCAAGGGAATTGAGGGGAACACCAAAAATGGAATGATTTGCAAATGGTGGAAAGGCTCATGACAGAATGGCTACTAGAACCTGTTTCTCTTGATTCCTAGTATATAACCTAATTTTTATGCCAAGTAGTAAAGAAATTAAAAACCTATTGGAAAGTGGATGGCAGGAGAAGTTGCTCAAGCATAGACCAATGCAATTTGTAAAGGATAAAAATGATCAAATATTTTCCCACATGCCGAAAGACAGAAAACATGAGAAGTGTCCCAGTGGATCAGATCCCTGGCTCATCCCACTGTTTTCTCTCCAACAGTAGCACTGAGAAGAGGGCGTAATTCTTCTCCCATGTGTCTACCTCAAAAGTTAGAAATTCAAATACCTTAAACTAAGGTTGTAACCCAACAGTTTATTTTCCCTTGTGGTGCTATCATTATCAAAGTTCCTTTGAATATTTTTATATTTCTTTCTGTTTCTCAATTTTATATGTTCCACACAAAAATTCCTGACTGGGTTTTTTATTTGTTGTAAATCAATGTTAGTTTTCAAGAATCAAAGAATGGTCTTTCTTCTTGTATTTTGAATTTGATTAACATCTTTAACATTATGACTTGATTATCCTATACTTCACATTATTTAAGCTTCATCTTTTTTGATAAAAACTCAACATTTTCTAATTATTTGTATTGATTGGTCTTCCAAAGAAAAATATTGTATCTTTCTCTGCATTTAAAAATTGCTAATTTCTATTAATTTATTTATTCATTGAGCTCCTACTTTAGGTTTGGTACTGGAATAAATGCTTGAAATTAATAAAATAGACAAAACTGACAAATTCCCTGTCCTTCTGTTGCTTATTGTATATTTCCTGAAGCAGAATAATCAGAACTACAAATAGTATTTCTAATGCATTTCCATTCACCTTGGAAAATCACCTTACCTCAACCCTTTCAATTTCACTATTATTGTTAAGAATAAGAAAAGTAAAAAGTAAATGGTATCTGTAGCGCTTACATGTTAGCAAACTCATGGTTTTATCAGCATGGTGGCTTGAAGTGAAGTGTAGCATTGGCCTTGGGACTAGTTAATGGGCAAAATCTGGAAGGTCCTCAAGGACTCTACTTGGAAGGATTTGAAGGACAATGAGGAAACTTTTATTAGGGGCTGAAGTAAAGGGGATCCCTGTTGCATAGTAGTGAAAAGTTTAGCAACATTACTTCCTGTTATTATATGAAAATTAGGAAAAGTACCCAATGAATTCATGGAAGTGGCTGTGGAAATCTCCAGGCAAAATATGCCAAATGACATCTTCTAGCTACCTCTAATAGAATATGAGAAGGCAAGGATGAAATAAAAAAAGGACCTTTTATGTTTTTAAGAAATATAAATGAACTAGGACTTGATGGGCTTGAAAATAAAACTGTTTCTCACCCCCAGTCCCTCACAGCAAAAGATTCTTAAAATAAGAACTGGCTTCAGGGAATAGATTAAATCTACCAGGGTGGAATCTATTTCTCTCTTACCCTTAAATCTTGGCTGGACTTAATGGCTTGCTTGACTTATACAATGCAGTGAAAGTGACATTCTAGGCCTTGCAACTTCCACTTATATCTCTTGGAAAGAACATTTTTGAAATGTTACTTTGAGGGAAACCAGAGCCATGTAAGAAGTCCAACATCCCTGAGAACTTCATGCTGTGAAATGGAGAGAAGCCTTCCCTTGGTAGAGAGAAAAAGAGAGAGAGACCAAGCAGCACCAAGGTACCAGGCATGTGGCTGAAGAAACCACCTTGGAATTGGATCCTTCAACCACAGATATCACAGCTAATGCCTGTGAATCAGAGACAAACCACCCAGCTGAGCACTTCCAAATCCTTGTCCTATAATATTGTGAGCTAAACAAAACAGTTGTTTTAAGCCGTTTTAGAATCGTTTGTTATGCAGCAATAGATAACTCTTAAATATTTTAAAGCAACATGTTAAACATTGACACCATACTGTCAATTCATTATCCCATGATTCTAAAATGCTTTTAGTAATAGTTACTTTTCTCATATTAAAATGTTATTTATAAAATTTGAGCCTTAATTATAGTAGATAGACATAAGAAGATCACAAATTTTGGTGCTGACAACTTAATTTGAAGTTTGATTTAATTTTTCTTGGGTTTTATAATTTCAGTTACAAGGCCTATTCATTGTCTTTGAAAATGTGTTATAGTCTCTAACATGGTTTCTTTCACAGTGTACGCCAACTGCAAAACTCCTCTTGCTACTTGTACTAATTATTCAAAACCCAGAACAATTCCTAACTTATTTGCAAACACTTACCAAATATTCTGGGTCTCAGACTTATTCTTTCACCCAAGAGTCTTCTAGTAGCCTCAGCTTGAATACTTTCCAATCTTCTCAAGCTTCAGTTTACTTACAGAAAACAGGGAATCAATGAAAGCACCACTAGGTAGCTAAACCCTTGAAAGACCTTGTTCTGCTCTCCTTTGACTTTTTACCTTTACTCTAGAAATTAAGTTCTTGTCATCTGTATCATGTACATCTTCAGTATCTAATTTATGTTAGTGTCCATATGTTGTTCTGAGTTCTTGTTTTAGAAACATTGGCATGATGCCTGTACCTCTTATATTTTTGCTGCTCAATTCCTCACGAACATTTTTCTTCTCTACCTGGTCATCTATATAAGATCTACTGTTGAACCTATAGCAGATATTAATTGTTCTTACATGGAGACATGCTTCTTAAAATTCTTCTAAAACACTGATTCCTTATATGTGTATTTATTTTCTCCAGGTTCTGATCAACCCTTGTCTACTGAATTGTCCTGAAGAGGAGATCATGGTTTTTATCACACGGTTTTCTCTCTCCTATAACAATGCCTGCATTACTTATGCAACCTGATTTTTCACACATTTTGAATTTATGGCATGTTCTATATTTTGACTCTTTTTTATTTGTCAAAGTGTTAATCATTTAATTAAATTGGGGCCATCCACAAGGGAAGAACTGGACATTATCTGTGATATCTTTATTATAGAAGTGTTTTCAAAGATAAGTATAAATAACCTTAATGGTTAGACTTATTCATTCAGTCTGAGGTGGGGCAAGGGATCTGAATTCCAGTTGTTTCTGGTTTCCAGTTGATTCTGGTACAGACAGCCAGACACTATACCGGAAAACACAATAGGCAATGTGGGTGGGATTCAAAACAATTCTCCAATAGTAATGTAAAGTGGTGAGAGACTAGAGGCATAAGTCCAGTTAGAAAAGCTTCACAAAAGTGCAAAGCAGTGCTAACAGGAACCTGATCTAGGCAGTGGAGGTGGGGATAAAAGGAGGGGACAGATGGAAGATAAACTGGCTATTAACAAGTTCCTGAAACTGTTTTCTATTAAATCTGCCTTAGAAAATGAAACTGCACTGTTGTAAGCACTAAAACAAACACAACCAAAAAGATGTTTTCTTAACTGGGAAATTATGATGTGCAGTTATGTTTGGTATCTAAATGCAAATTTTGCATGTAGGCTGCATTTATGGAACAACTGAAAACAACCACAATATACTATATCATAGTAGAAGCAAAACAAACTAGCTGTACTTGGCACAGTAATGATCAGCCCTTTAAATTAAATCTTTATGCAGATTCTATTTTATACTCCAAACTTTTCATGGAGTCTTGTGTAATTCTGATGTGTAAACCAACAAATAGATATGCTTTGAGTATTGAGTAGCCGGTTTGGATACCAGCTGGCTTGGCTGTCTGCCTTTCTAATGTTAATGAAGTCACACAGCTGCTAGGACAATCAGCTGGAGTTCAGATTATCACTAGCTAAATGGATATCCATTGACTAGCTTCTTATCCGGACTCATTAATGTTCAGTATTGACAAAATGAAGAGTGGCTAAAGGTTTACAGCTAAGAGGCATCCAGAAATGAACTTGTTGAGGTTTGTTTTTTGTGTTGTGTTTTTTTTTTTTTTCCCTATAGCTTTCTCCTTTTGATTCACAGAATATCATTCATCTATTTGAGATGCATGATTGCTAATGTACTGTAAAATTTTAAGCACTCTTCCACTTAGGGTTTGAAAAGTGAACAAATGTTCTGAAGTAAGTGTCAAATGCATCAACAATAAGTTATTAGTATATGAAAACAAAAAGAATTATTTTGTTGTCAAAGAGTACTGTTTTTTCTTTGAAATAAATAGAAAAAGGCATGATTCTGACAAAAAAAAATTATAGTTGACTTGAAATTGATTTTTATTTTAAAGACTCCTATTTATAGGCATTTTAATGGCTACTTTCCAAGAACACTCTATCTACAGTAGCCAGTATGTTTTTTAGCCAGTAGATCACTAAAAACTAAATGATTTCTCTCAGCAAAACAAATTAGATAAATGTAGTCAGTGGTAACTTAATCAACACTATAATCATCCTTTGAATGTGCTAAAACTTTTTGGAAGCCTCTCAGTGACAAGGACTAGAATTCAATATCTGTTGCTCTCTAATGGTCAGAAGCAGAGAATAAAACTTCACATTATAGTATAGCTCTTGGATGTTCTTCCTTTACTCAATGCTCCACTCAAGGCATAGACTTCATATTCTTGCCCTCATATCCTATTCATTTCAGGCATTTATTTTGTTTTGTTTTGTTTCATTTTGTTTCAGGGTTGCCTTGCTTTATTTCTCCCACTCTTTCTCTTCCCCTTTCCTCATCCTGCAGACTACCTTATCTTGCAGACTTATCTTAAAGATTTATCTTGCAGACTACCTGTCAATTGTGAAGATTTTGAAATTGCTCAGTCCATGCCATCCATATTTTGCTTCAAAAATCAATTTAAAATTGCATATAATTATTTGTCTTAGACTTTGATTAAACATTCTTTAGACTTTTCCTCTTCTTGAAACAAAAAATAAACTATAGCAGACCTTCAAGAAGATACGAAAGCGGAAATTGCTGGAGCAGTACAAAATATGAATGATGCCCAAATACCTGGTATATGCTTTTCTACCATGTCCTCATGCAAATACACTATTCCTTCTCTTAATCTACAGTATATTTGTTTACTTTATAGGTCCCTGTACTGCTGATTCTAAAGACAAAGCAACAATTTCCCACCCCAGTAGGGTTATTTAAAATGTTCTCATTTTTAGCTATGTCTAGATATTTCTGCAAGTCTGCTTAATATTTTTAAGTGTAAGTACTACAAAGAAGGCCCTGTGATATTGCTAAATGTGTATTCTCTAGATCACAGTTGAAACCGCAAGAGTTTCAACACACTAACTAATCATACTTCCTAGGAATTCAGAATAAAGATTTTGGCAGAATCCTTTCATTAGAGAAAAGCAAATTACTAGGCCACCTACAAACCAATAGATGTAAACTCACCCACATGAAGGACGTTGTCCTGACTCCAGAGTATGCTTAGCGCAAGTAGACATTGATGTAAAGTAATTTTTTGGAAGTGAAAGGGCAAAACTCCTATGCCAATAACTAATTCTTAGAATATTTTTAAAACTCCTTAAAGTAAAAATATTATGTAGTTCTACAAAGCCTTAATGAAGAAAAGGTAGGCATTATGCAAATAAGGTTTCCTTAGATTGGCAAAGAGGTGCACTCCGAGTCAGAAGATCTAGGTTAGTCTGGGAAATCATGCAAGTTACTTAAACTCTTTTGGTTAGCAGTTTCGCTTTCATTCATTCATTCATTCATTCATTTATTCATTCACAAAAATAAACATGTGACATATATTATGCAAGGCACTGAGAACACAAAATTATATAGCCATGTACATGCCTCTGAATAGTTCATGTCTAGGATCTTTAAGGTCCCTGCCAGCCTAGGATTTTGAGCAGGCAAATTAATAGGGCCATCCTTACTCTCTTTGATTTCTCCACACCAGAAAAAGAGGATTTACTGCTGAAATACTCTGTTATTGCAGTGGCTGTTGGTAATTCCCAAAACTCTCAGCTCTGTTATATTTCCCAGCAGGTTGACTTTGACTAGCTTGGGCCAGTGGATTGCAAGTAGAGGTAATATGTACTACTTCTGGGCTAGAGCAGCTAAGTATCTACGGTACCTTCTTTTCCTCTCTTTGCCATTTCATCTGTAGGCTGGATGATGCTAAGCGATAATGTACTCACAATAGGGTAGAGGCACTAGCTGAGAGCAGCCTTGGTGTTCAAGTCATCATTTAAAGGGGAGCTAACTTTACCATGGACAAGATATAACTCCATCAATGTTGAGCCATAGAGATTTGGAGGTTTGTTTGTTGTTGCAGCATAACCTAGCATAACATTCTTAGTTCAAACTACATATTACAGATTTCACCCACTGACCTAAAAGTTCAGAACAGTATATTTTTCAATGCTTTTCATGACAATTTCAAAAACTAGCATCTTAGTCTTTGACCCTCAAAAATTAAGAGTAGGATATAGGCTCTGATATTTTTTCCAAGGGATATTTCCAGTTTTAATGAAATACTTAACTCCCTTGGGCATGCTGTCAAGGATGCTCCTGAAGTATTAAATGTGCCATGTAAAAAACTCAACAGTCTCTTACTATTCAATATTTTCATGAAGAATCCACATACTACTTAGTATCTATATATGGCAAGCCATAAAGTGTGTGTGGATGCTTTATTTTTCACTTTGCACAGAGATTTCTAAGTATTATTATTTTTAGTGCCATTTGAGAGTATCTGTGGCTTCTATGTCTTCTCTCACTCCCTCTCCTCAGATATCCACGGAAGGCCATATGTTGAACCAATGTGGTTCCCCTTGAGGCAGGGTTTTTTCTCTTAAAATGCTACATCTTTCAGCATTCTATGTACCATCCATTGATTTTCCATTAGGAGGTCTGACCAACTTGCAAGCAGGCACAATGCCAACCAAGCAGATGGCATGAGGGGAAAGAGCCAAAAAAAACATGTGAATCAACTGTGGGTATTGATGGCATAATTCCCAGACATGGAGGTCCAAACACTTGTCCATCCTGAGCTTATAGTAGATGCTTACAGATACACAGATTTGTCAACAATAATCTAGTCCTGAGCTGCATTCACTTTTAAAAATAATTTTAAAGCCATATTTGGCTGCTGAGGTTAGTGACCCAATAATAATTCTACAAAGATTGGTGTTCAAAACCCTTTGTCTTTATCCAGGTGAGTCTTCAAAAGACAATCATAAAACAAATTTAAAAGAAAATTATTTCTGCCTAAATCAGTTGTAAATAAAGGGAGAAAGTATATTGTGGCTTTTTTCATATAAACTGTATAATAAAAACAGAACAATTTCTTTAAGCTATATTCTGAGACCAAATACTGTTTGCACAATAAGCTTCAAAGTGAAGGTCAATTAAATATTCTTCTTTGACCTGTTTGATCAAAAAAATTTTGTGTTTTATTAACTAGTAAACTTTATTATCAGGACGGGACCATGAATACATAAAATAGAACATGATTTGAACATATTTAAATGGATAATCCACTTAAAGAATCTCTTTTGGCAGTTTGCCTAAAATTTCTTAAATTATTGTCACTTAGGTTAAGTTACTGTATCATCTGTAGGTTCCTCTTGAAAGGAAAATATTTCACTTGGGAATAAAGAACAAATAAGATTTGGCAACTTGGAAAGGATGAGGTGGAATTATAGCAAAGTTCCTTTGGAACTACTGTAAAAGAGCCCAGAATTTCTTCACCCTACCCAACAGCTTTACTAAGGACATTTCCTATTAAATCTGTTCTAGGGAGAGTATCTATTAGAGAAGTTGATGTTGCACTCCTAGATAGAAAGTATTTAGAAAGTTAATTTGGGGCCTAGATAACCTATTTAATATGTTCAATTTGACTCAGTGAGATCTACAGTCAACACAAGTCTTGAACTACCTTATGTAATATTTACTGTTTAAGATGCATGGAGTATTACATTCAATTTTCAAGTAGGTATCTATTGTATGACCACTGGCATTCTTTAAGCTAAGGATTTTAATCAATCATGGAGAATATATCTTGCTGTTCTTAAGTGGATTGTTAAATCCTGCCACATTTCTGGGTAGAGCATTTAGTACACCAAGACATTTAGTCTCTTCTATTTTTAGAGACCATAGCTTCACTTATGTCTTGTTTCCTGATCTTTTTATGTCTATTGCCCGCATATGTATCTTGTTTACCAAATACTGAATGCACACTTCCAAAACAATTACCAACACAGCCAAGTTAGCAGAACATTGAACATCATCACAGAAACTTTTGTTTGAGAACTATGTTTCATCCTTACTTTCTTTACATGATGGAATTTTTTTGCTTAATTGATTACCAAGGAAGTTTTAATACATGATATGTATTCAATGAATACCCAGAGAATGAAAATTTCTCTACCATAACTCTGCTTTCTTGAAATATACCAAAATGTTAAGAGATAGTCTCACTCCTGATGTTTAACTTAGATATGAGATAGGATTAAGGAGCCCTTGGCTTGCCTGAATACTCTTTCTGAAGTCTCACCCTCAAAACTCAGCTCTTCTTTTATTTCCTTAAAGCATTCCTATAGATATCTCAGGTTTTAGACATGGCTTCCAGGCATTCCCCAAACAAAGAAACTAGTATAGTACTGTAAGGTTTTCTCATAATTTATACAAATTGTAAAAACTTAATGCTTTATCACTCTTTTGCCAATTAAACGTAATTAAGAAAAGAGGATTTTATCCCTTAAATATTGTAGAACTCAAGTATTACAAAGCTCATTGCAACACAGATTTTGAAATACCATAAATCATAAAATTTTTACTATTGCTGAAGTTCACACACAAAACCCTGTTTATTTGAACTAAAATTTTTTTTGCTATATGACATTCATTTACCCTTTTATCCCCCCTTCTTTCATTCAACCATGTGGTCATTTATGCATTTACCAAGTAATTCTCAATCTTTTACTATGTGCCAAGAACTGGGGCAGATACAAAGAAGATATGGCATATAGCCAAAAGAAAATCCCTCTTTGGTATGAGATTCAAAATTGAAAAGATTATGTAAGTTCTGCAATGAATACTTTCAAGGAGATGAGGTTTTCATTCAAGGTACAAAATGACATCCATTAGAAAAGCACTATTAATAACAGCTTTTTAAATATTTAATAGTGCAGAGTGATTAAGACAGAATCCATACTTTATTATTCTATCTTCTACATGTATTAAGTAGGTTTGACCACATTTGGGGGTAATACATAAAATTATGAATAAAACTAAAAAGTTTTTTTCTTTATTCCATATGGGACATAGAAGACAGTTGTGCCCATTTACTAGATTAATTAATGTTATTATATTTATGCCAATTGCCAACTCTGCTTTTATTGAATGCAAATTTGTTGCGGATTTCCACTATCTTACCAAAAAATAATAAATGAAAATGAATTAGTTATATGAGCATGATTAGAGGGGATCTCTGAGAATTTATTCACTCTGCTTTAACACAGAGCCAAACTTAATCTAGTTCTGAAAGCAATTAACAATCAGATAATTATTATTTATATTTTCATTCTATAACAACACAACAATTTTACCAAAGGGAGATTTTTTTCCCAATACATCTACAGCATTTTAAGCATTTTAGTTTATATCAAATTTCTTTATTATAAATGAACTGTCAAAATTTTATTTTGAAATAGAATATAAATGAAATTGAATATTTTATCAGTTTGTAAATGTTTTTACAGGTTGGGACAATGTGCCACTCATCTCAATATAGTCCCCAGAACCCAACATAATGTTTTGTTTAATGAAAGAGTATAAGAGTAAAATAAAAATGATGAATATATGGATGGTTTTCTAAATACAAAATGCTCTATACAGTTACTATGTTCTACTACCTATTATTAATTAAGATGTTCTAACTGCTATTTTGCACTAAAATTTGCTGGTATTGCTTTGGTCTACTAATATTTCTAGGCAGTTAATTACCACAAACATAATCTGATTTTCTTGTTAAATGTTTCATTTTTATATATCCAAATAATTCAATCTTAAAATCCATGAAACAAATAATAAATTATATATAATTTATATATATTACATAAATATATAGATAATAAATATAGAATATAGATAAACTTGGATTTAATTTAGATGTTTAGTTAGGGTTCCAGCATACAATATCTGCCTTAATTTAAACATCTATAAAAGGTCAATGACAGCACTACTAATTAACTTGAGAACTGATTACATTTTGGGTTCTATTTAAATCACAAGGCTAAAATAGTTCTAGGCCAATGAAAATCTTTCTATAATCTCTTTCTAAACTAAGGTGTGAAAAACCAAAGTATAGGTCTTTTGTTTTCATATCTAACCATGCAGGTACTCTTTTCTCCTAAATGTACAAAAAAGATTAGATTATAAACTTATTTTAGTTCAGAATCCATGCGTAAGACAATATATATAAGGAGTATTTTCCCACATCCTAATTTTTTTTTTAAATAATAGGGTATTTGGTTGACTTTTCAAAAGCAACTCACAAGTAGGATTCTTGGGTATCAACTGGTTTATTTGGACAATGTGTAGATACTTCCAACTATTACTTGGACTCCATAGAATTTGATCATAATACAAATAATCTTTTATTGACATATTTGAGTATAGCATTTATTACAGATTAGTAATCTAATTATAAAACAAGCAAGGGGTTAAATATTTCTCTTATTATCCAAACAGAAGCTTATCAGAATCACAAAGATATTATTTATCATATATTGAGATCTTATTCTGTATCAAATAAACATAGTTTTAATCTTATTCTGTATAGAGTATAGTAATAAAATAAATGTTTCAAATTATTTTATGACCATCCTACAAGCAAGGTACTATTAATTCCCCATTTTTATGATAAGGAGACTAACAAACAAGATCCCATTACTAGTAAAAGTCAAAGGTGGGAAATTCCCTGAACAATAAAATTTCCTTAGCAGGGAGCAGATGTGGCTCCGGTAGTTGGGCATCCACCTCCACATGGAAGGGCCCGGTGCCTCCTAAAGAAGACCAACATCAACGAGCAGACAATGAGCAGACATAGAGCAAAAACAATGAGCAGATAACAAGCAAGACAATGAGCAAAACAACGAGTTAAGCAACAAGCACACAGTGAGCAAAAAAATACAAAATGAATAGGGAGCAGATATGGCTCCTTCCCACATAGGAGGTCCTGGGTTCAGTTCCTGCTGCTTCCTAAAGATGAAACAAATGGACAATGAGCAGACAACAAGCAAGAAAAAACAACAAGCAAACAAACAAGGGAACCATCTGGGGGAGGGAGGGGATTTTTTTTCTTAAGTAACAATTCTAGTATTGAGAGTGCTAGGAAAGAGTCAGTGAACAAATATCAAAACCAAGTTACAAAAATAAAAATGGGTACGCATCATGACATAAACACATTATATCACAATTTTTACTCCATCAGCAGTCTTAAGAAAATTGTTCAACACCTTTGAGCAAATTGATTATGGCACAGTCTATGATTACGTGCCAGGAAAATTATTAAATTAGTAATGACTGTGTTCAAGGTCCCATAATAAGGAAAAAAGGTCTTTGCTTTCAGAAGGATTTTGCTTTAGATGTTCCTGACTGACAGACCCAACACTTTTTTTCTTACTGTGATGATAACCTAGTAGAAAATAATTTATAGAGTCTAAGGTAAACAATATAGCATGAGTAATAATTAAAAGTTATTAAAATATGTTTTTATATTTGTCTACTTTAACTTGCACATGAACTGGTTTGAAGGACAATTTAGAAAACTCATCCAAAAATGTATGGATCAGAAGAAAGTAAAATCAATAAATTTCACATTTCAAATGTTCAATACCAAAGTATTCAGGCAAACATCATTGTAATCTGTCCAACACAATCATCTGTCTTTGTTATCAAGAAATAAGAACTCTATGATTTGAATATTCATCTTTGTTATTTTCTTCTTTTTGTTGAAGCCAAATGAAAAATCGACTTGTATTATACATAAATAAATGACGTGGTTAATACAAGAAATATATGAATGACTTCTCACTCCAAATTGCTAACTTAGAAGAGTTATATTTTTTAAAGAAGATAACTGTTTCACAATACAAGAAAACAAAACAATATTTTAGACTAGGAATGCATAAAATATCATTGAAATTCCCAGCACATGAAACAGAAAAGTAAACCACAGGGGAACAAATGTGGCTCAAGCAGTTGAGCTCCTGCTTCCCAAGGGGGAAGTCCCGGGTTTGGTCACCAGTGCCTCCTGAAAAACAAAAACAAACAACAAGCAAACAAATGAAAAACCAACGCAAGGGAGCCGATGTGGCTCAGTGTTTGACTGCCGGCTTACCACATGTGAGGTCCCAGCTTCAATCCCTGGCCCCCGTACTTAAAAAAAAAACAAAAAACTACAAGGATTACAATGATTTGAATAAAGTCATTTAACTAATTAAAGATATGGCTATAAAATCCAACTCTACTCACACCCATTATCATTTGCAGCAATTCAATCTTTTTTTTTTTTTTAAGAACTAATATATTTATTAGAGTGTTTTGTTCTAGGACAGGAAAAAAAACAAAATTGGGTAAGTGTGACCCCAGTTTGAGTTCAGTTTAAAGGACCTGCAGCACAACCCCAAAGTTTACTCTTGTGGTGAATCCTGGCGTTTTATAAGAGAGCCTTCAGAATAGTCTCTATGCAAATGCATTTACTTTTCTCCCACTGCGGGCAGCAATTCAATCTTATTAATTTTTTGCCTACTTGAAGGAATCAATTCACTTTCCAAAATCTGTAATTTTCTCTCAAGTAGTTTCGGATTACATTGGGGATCAGGCATAAACAACTCAGATCCTAAAAGGGCCATATGAATAATGAAAATGAAGTGTGGGGGAGGGGAGGTAAAAGAAGAGCTCACGCTGCTTTAAGGGGTATAAAGTACCTGGCTCTAGCTGGATACTGCCATGTAGGGAAGACAAGAGGTGTATTACCACATCTTGCAATTTTTCAAGAGAAATGGAAAATTTAGAATATTATATGTATTACCTCCAATTAAAAATATTTTCCAATTCAACATTTAAACATAAATGCATTTGAATTGTAAACATTTTTGAACTCCACGATAGAGAACAGAACAATTACTTTGCTTATCCACAACAATTAAGCCTTTTTCTTCAGAAGAAGAGAACCACACTACTACAGGAATTTGTAGGTATGTGGTTCTCAAATTTTTGCTTGCACTAGAATCACCCAGAGGTCATGTTCAAATATAGTGTTGAATCCCATTCCCAGTTTCTGATTCAGTAGGTCCAGAGTGGGGTCTGAGAATTTGCCTTTCTACCAAGTTCCCAGGTGACGCTGAAGCTGCTGTTCCAGGTACCATCTTTTGAGAAACATTGACTTAATGTTGTGTCTTTTAATGCATGGAGCAAATCATGAGCCTCCACTTTTTCTTTTGTCCATAAACAAGGTTTTATTGGAATACAGCCACGCTTGTTTACATACGTCTATAGCCACTTTCCTCTACAATGGCAGAGGTGAGTAGTGGGAACAAAGCCCGTATGGACAGCTAAGCAAAAGAAAAAGGTTGATGCCCCTGTTCTACACAATGAGTAGAGGAAGCCCAGACATTTTTTTTTTAAGTCAGAAGAAATCACTACCTGGCCAACCGAACAGGGAATTTGAAAAGCAGTACCAGAGTTCCGTGGCCGCCAAAGTACTCTTCATCTTGCCACGTGTGCTCAGGATCACATTCCTCCAGATGCTTCCTAACGTGGTTAGCTTTTGCACGTTCACTCCACCACCAGTCAGTAGCTGTTTGTCTCAGGATAAGAATTTTCCCTCCTCCCAAAAACCTGAGCTATGTTTCATTAGTTGCAGAAGAGTCTGTGATGATCACAAACTCCGGCTGCACTCGCTCCTGGGAGCTTTCTTCTTCATTGTGCTCAGTAGGTTCTCCTCCTTCCGCTGATTCACTTGCGGTCCAGTCATCTGCAGTTGCCGTAGTTCTCTTCACTCTGTCTCGTTGCTGCTGCCTTCATTATCCCATTTCCCCCTCTATTTGTCAGCCGGGTTTCTCCACTGAGTCCACACAGCAGGAATGGAGGGCTGAAGATCGACGAGTCTCCGGCCTCGGCCTGGGGGGGCGCAGTGCCCAGACGCTTATAACTTTTAAAACAGTTTGTTGAAGGGTAATACACATACCCTAAAATTCATCTACTTTTAAGTATACAATTCAATGATTTTTTAGTAAATTTATAGAGTTTTGCTACCATCACCAAAATCCAGTTTCAGAACATTTCCATCATTCCTCCAAATTCCTTCAAACCTGTTTACAATCAATCCCTACTCTGACCAACAGCAGGAGATAATCATGGATAGATTTTCCATCTGTATAAAAGCGTCTTTTCTGGACATTTCTTATAAATAGAATGTACAAATATGCTGTCTTTGCATCTGTCTTCTTTCACTTAAGCATGATGCTTCTTCTGAGGTTCATGCATGTTACAGCAAGTATCAGTATTTCATTGCATCTTGTTGCTAAATAAAGTGTCTGGATACAACACATTTTGTTTATCCATTCACCAGTTGCTGGACATTGGAGTTCTTTTTTGTTTTTAGCTATTATGAAATATGTTGCTATGAATATTTGCATACAAGTCTTTATATGAACATACATTTTCATTTCTCTGGTATATTCCTAGAGTTGGAATTACTGAATCATATTTTATGTTTAACTTTTTTTTTAAAGAAACTGCCAACTGTTATCTAAAGTAGCTGTACCATTGTACCAACCAGCAAACTATGAGGGTTAGAGTTTCTGCATGCTCTCAGCAACACTAGTTATTGTTTGCCTTTTGGAATAAAGAATTTCTACTGTGTAAATAGTGGTATCTCATATTTTAATTTATTTGCATTTCCCTAATTAATAATTGTGAGCATCTCTTCATGTACTTATTAACATTTAAAAAATATAATCCTTGGTAAAATGTCTATTCAATAATTTGCCAAATTTTGGATTGGTATCTCATCTTCTTACTTTTGGATAATAAGGGTTATTTATAAATTTTATATATATATATATATAAAATGACTGGAAAATATTTTTCACAGTCTGTGGCTTGTCTTTTCATTTTCTTAAAGTAGTCTTTTAGAGGGCAAACATTTTTTACTTTAAGGAATTCTGATTTATCATTTATTTATGGATCATGCTTCCAGTTTTGTGTCTAAGAACTCTTTACATAACCCAAAATCACAAAGATTTTTTCCTGTGTTTTCATCTAGAAATTTTATAGTTTTCATTTTTATAATTATTTCAGCTTTTGGTAATTTGTGTCTTTTCTCATATTTTCTTGGTCAGACTAGATTTTTTTTTCAATTTTGTTAATCTTATCAAATAATGAAACTTTGAGTTCATTGATTTTCTCTATTAATTTTCTATTCCATTAATTTCTGTTCTAATTCTATTATTTCCTCCTTCTGCTTGCTTCGGACTTAGTTTGCTTTTCTTTTTATAGTTTCTTAAGGTGGAAGCTTAGATGACTGAGACAGTTCTTCTCTTCTGATATAAGCATTTAAATCTACGAATTTTCCTCTAAGCACCATTTTAGTGCATCCCATATATTTCTATGTGTTGGGGTTTCAGTTTCATTCAGCTCAAAATATGTTTAATATTCTTGAGATTTTTTCCTTGATCCATATGTAATTTAGAAGAGTCTTGTTTAATTCCTACATATTTAGGATTTCCCAGATTCTTTTCTTTTTTTTTGGACTTTTAATAGCTGCATTGATAATTCTGTCTTCTGCTTCCAATATCTAGGGACACTGAGAGTCAGTTTCTATTGATTGTTTTTTTCCTTGAGTCACACTTTCTTGTTGCACATCTCAATTTTTTCTGTTGAATACTCGATATTTTAAACAATGTATTGTAGCAACTCTGGATTCTGACTTTTCCCTCTTAAGGTTGTTGGTGTTGTTTTGTTAGTTTCTTTGTTTAGTAACTTGTTTGGACTCAATCTCTGAAGTCTCTCTCTCCCATAGTGTAAGATTACGGATGGATCTGCTCAATTTGTGAGTGTGTGTGAATTTGTTTGTTTCTTTCTAAGCCTGGCATCCTATGGGTCACCCTGTGGCCAGTTTATGTTCAAACCACCTCAAGCCAGTAAATGTTTCATTTTCTGCTGATGAATCTATGTGTGGGCGATAGATATATTTAAACCTCAGAATGTTTTCAAGATTTTCCATGATTTCACTTTCCACAAGGCTCTCTGACATCTCTACTGTATATGCACAGGCTCTCTAGGCCCGGAGTGTGTGGATGGTTTAGGCCCATTCTCTTCTCTATTACACATGCTCACAACCTCTGGTCAACTTGCAATATATGCAGAATTTATGAAGTCCTCTATGACTATCTCACCTCCCAGAATTCACTATCAAATCCCTGGCTATACCACTGATGCCCCAAATAGGTCTGCAAACTCAGCCTAATGAAACTGCTGCCCTTCCATGTTTTCTTGACACTGAGATGACCACTTTTAACTGCCCACACTCCAAATCAAGTGAGCCTCCTCTGGCAGTGGCAGCAAGCCTAGCCTTCCCTGGTTGCACAAACATGCTGACAAGAGCCGGAGAGGAGGGTGATGGGAGCAGCTCTGGCAAAAATGACACATAGTTGTACTGTTCTTAAATGAATTTCAATAATTTTTGTGAATAAACATTTCTCAGTTTTTTTCTATGTCCTTGGTTGCATTCCAGAGCAAAGACATGGAGTGCCTGACCATTATGTCCAGCTTGAAAGCTGTTTTTGGGGAGAAGGATTTGTTGACTCCTCACTTCATCATGTCACATATTGACTTTTGTTTGATTTATACAAGATGACTTGAATATAGCAGATGTTTAGATCTAGAAACTTGCTGTCTAGTGCAGATGGATATACCGAGACCGGCAAGAGTATGGGTTTGCTCCATCCAGGTTTATACTAACAGTGGCTGAGTTGTGTCTAAATTCAACTTTGTGAACAACAGCCTTATTCTACCTGTGGAGCTTTGCTTCCAGAAGTCAGAGGATTCAGAATTATATGTAAGAGTCAGTAGCAGTTTACTATAAAATAAAATATAAACTTGAAAAAAAGGAAACCATGAAACTAGGTCAACTTGATTATATTTCCTTCCTGGAAAATCAATTTTTTGAAATAAATATTTGAGACTTGAAATATTCTTAGTGACAATGCCTTCTCTAAAGATAACCTAATTTTGACATTTTCCCTTTCCACAGAGGCATCATGAAAATCACCTGAGTAAAGAGACTTTCACTTCCTTTATCCATGAAAGTTGATTCAAACTGGAGAATCTACATTCTTTCCAATAGCTGGTACAAGATATATCACAAACATATTCTAACAGCTGCAGCCTTCTTGAATGGCAAAAATATAGGTCAGTGTTATATATTGAAGAATTGTTTCCTTCATATAGCTTGGTAAAGAGCCCACAGTATAGCTTTTCTCACAGGAAGCTCAGGGTTTCTAAGGCTATTTGGCTCAAATTACACTCCAAATCAAGGCCAAATATAAAACATAAGTGTTTATATATTACAAGTTAATATGATTAATATCAAATAGTCATATACTATCTTGTTTGGAAATATTATATACAAATAATCTCTCCATATCAAACTGCTGCTGAATATATTACATATGGAACACAGTTTTTGAGTCAGAAACACCAGTGATTGAATTCCAAATCCACTACTCAATAACTGTGATTGAGGGAATTTAGCTTCTCTGTGCTTCAGATTTCTCATTTTACGATTAATGGGGATTACAATATTTCCTATACTGTGTTGCTGTGAATGATATACTATACAGAGAATATTTATGACAGCATCTGACATATGGACTAGAGCTAATAACTGCCCAGCTTTCTGGATTTCCCATACCTGGATGGAGGTAGTAGTCATAACAGGAAAACGGAAAATTTTGTACCTGCTCAAACTTCCACTTTAAAAATGTTTGCTTAACATCTGTTTAATGAGAGCTAAGAAATTGTCTATTAAATTTTTGTATTTATTGTGTTAGATTCAAAATATAGGATGTATTCCTTATATCAAAACAGTTTCATAGGAAATACATTAAACAGTATAAATTTAAGCTTGAAAAAAATGCACTTTCCTGGAAGAGAGCATTCCTGGTGAATTGGTTAAGTCCCTTTTTCTCTCTGGATTTAGACAACTGCTCTGTTATATAAATGAGCTAGAGATGGTCCCTATGTATTGGCCCTGTATGTGCTGACTTTTTCATAGGAGGCTGAGACTACTGGCTTAAATTCAAATTCTTATATATCCAATGGTTTTAAATATAATCCAAATAAGAATAATTTTACCATTTAGAGTCTACTTGCTTTGCACATCCTATGAAATTACACCCATCAACTGTTAGTCAATAGATAAGAAAAACCCATGGCTTAAAAACCCCAAGTGCCTTCCACACTTTGGAGCTCTCTGACCCTAAGTCTCTCCATCATGCTGTTGAGAGTCGTCACCTAGACACAGAAGCCCCTTCTCTGATTCCTGTATCCCCTGAAAGGTCCCTTGTTATTTCCCTTTCTGAGTGGTCACTTGTATTGCAGCCTCTGAAAGGTCTCCCGCTGTTGAAGTGCCACCTAAATGAAGTTTAGTGTCTGTTACTGTCCATTTGTGGTCAAATCTTTTTCCTGTTCAGCTGCTAAATCCTCAGATTTTCAATATGCTACCACGCATATTGCTTAAGGATGAGGGAGAGGTAAAAGCAACATCCTCTCCCTAGCTATCAGCCAGGCTGCTGCAATATTCCTTGTCCCTTATGGTATCCCCAAACCCTACCCATATCTTTTTAAATGGTACATTCATTAAACTCTTCTCATTTTGAATGTGTCATCTGTACCCTGATGAGAACATAAGAATATTAAGGCATTACTGTTAATTTTGTCATATACGATAAAAGCATGGTAGTTGTAGAAATAAAAAATTCCCTGAGCAGTTAGGGATATGTGCTGAAGTATTTATAGGTAAAATAAATGTTTTCTAAGATTGGCTTTAGATATTCCAGCCAAAAAAAGGGGGGAGTTGGTGAAACAGGATTTGCACAAAGTTGATATCTGTTGAAGCTGTGTGGTGCATAATTGGTGTTCATTATACTTTCTCTCAATTTTGTGGTATAGTGGAAGCTTTTAAAGTAAAATGTAAAATAAAATAAAATAAACTATTGCTACTTGCCTCTTTGACAGGTTATTTTTGTTTTTATCTCTTGCTTAGTGACCTCTTAAGAATACAAATAGAGCAAACTTTTCTAAGACATGCTGGTCACTATTTCCTCTTTTGTCCATTCTGACAGCCCTGATCACACTCTTCCCAGTCCAGTTAAAACCTTCTTTGTGCACAACCCCAAACACTAATTTCATTTGTTCCAGGACAGCCACAAGGTGCATATGTGAACTTAGTCTCAGATGAAAAAAGACATTCTGAAGGGTTCAAGTTAGACTCTTCTAGAAACAAGAATGACTGTTCTGGAAATTATACTCTTTTGCTATATTTATACTATGTCTTGAAAAGAGTGTTATCAAGTTGTCTCCATTAAACAGCAGAGAAAAAAGCATTCTGCCCAATAAGGGCTTCTCTCTCATTCAACTAATGATTGGTTACATGTCCTTGGCAGGTCATTTAAGTGACTTAGTCTAATGACCTTTAAATTAGAGGCATAATGCTACGGACAATAGGAAGTACATGATGATCTAATTATTACAATGGATGTAGAGACATTGACAATTCAAAAAAATAATCAATAGGCAAAGTGATATATTTTTATTTGTGCTACAGAAAACTTTTATTTTGGTCTTTTTATTATTTATTTAGTTGATTGCCTATCTCAACATATTTTTCCAGCACTTATTAGTTGATTACTTTATCATCACAACAATTAGGTCCACAAAGCTGTGAAGAAAAGGAAAAATATTTGAAGAAAAATAGCAGTAAAAAGGGATTTTTTTGGAAACTTTAAGTCATTAGGAATAATGATTTAGTAGGGCTTTTTACATATGCTTAAAAGTATGTGCATACTCCCCCAAAGCTAGGAAGAATAATTTTTACTTTATATTTTATATACCTTTAAAAAATTAAATAACATGTAAATATTTCTCCAAAATATTTTTTCTTGTATGTGTTTTAAATAACTGAGGATAAATGAACATTTGGCTGAGATTTGATATTACTTTTTAGAAACTATCAAGGCTAATATCTGCTCATTTTTTTAAAGCACGGATTTTCAACCTCAGAACTATGGACATTTTGGGCCAGATAATTCTTTGTCATGTAGGGCTGTCCTGTTCATTGCAGGATGTTTAAAATCAGCCCTAGTCTCTATCCACTAGATGCCAGTAGCATACCCCACCAGTTGTGACAACCAAAAATGTTTCCAGACATTACCAGATGTTCCCTGGGGTGGGGGTGGGGGGGATAGGAACTCACCCCACTGAGAACTATGGCTCTAAAGTGAGTTCTGCTTTGCATTTGCCTAAATTCCAATTACCACCCCCCCAAAGAATTACAGCTCAAAGAATGGAAAGACTTCCCAAATGATTACAACTCAAACAATGGAAATAGTCAATCAAGAAAAAGGGGGAGCAGATGTGGCTCAAGTGGTTGAGCTCCTGCTTCCCACATGGGAGGTCCCGAGTT
>JAQZBX010001876.1:31681-77584 GCA_029593785.1 Cabassous unicinctus | reverse complement strand
AATATTAAAAATGTGCAATGTGTAACAAAAAACTATGAGACAAAGAAACAGGAAATAGTAGCCCATCCAAAGGAAAAGAATAAAATGATAAAACATCAGAAACAATCAGTGAAGAAGACCAAACTTGGGGCTTGGGATAGACTGGAAAAAGACTTAAAAAATGATTGTATTAATCAGGGTTCTCCAGAGAAATAGAAACAACAGGATATCTATATAAATATTAAGAGATTTATTATAGGAATTGACTCATATGACCAATACAGATTGGCAAGTCTGAATTCCATAGGGCAGGCTGCAAATTGGAAACTCCAATGAGGATGTTGATGAATTCCCCAGGAGAAGCTGACTGACTGAAGTAAAGATAGAAATTGTTTTTGACTGCTGAATCATCAGTTCTCCCTTTAAGGCCTTCAACTGATTGAATGAGACTTTTCTCATTGCTGAAAGCAATCTCTTTGCAGATTGTAAATGTAATCAGCCACAGATGCAATCAACTGATTAATGATTTAATCACCAAATATCCTCACAATGACAATCAGGCCAGTGTTTGCTAGATCAAACAACTGGACACCATAACCTAGCCAAATTGAAATGTGAACATAACTATCACAGTCCACCCCTTGTCAACTTGGCACCTACACACATCTCCTCAAAGCATACTTAATGAAACGAAAACATAACAGTCATACTTTCGCATAACATAATTTAACTGTCCTGCATACAACTGGATTTGCACTAACTCTTTCCCCAGAAGAGGATGCAAGTATTTGGGTAATAGTCACTCTTTTTTTTTTTTTAAAAGATTTATTTATTTATTTATTCCCCCCCCCCCTTGCTGCTTGTGTTTGCTGTGTCCTTTCGCTGTGTGCCTTCTCCATGTCTGCTTATCTCCCCCTTGCTGTGAGGTCCTGCTGCATCAGCCCACTGCGCCACGCGGGCTGGCCTGCTCTCACAAGGAGGCCCCGGGAAGCGAACCCGGGGCCTCCCATATGGTAAACGGGAGCTCTATCGATTGAGCCACACCCGCTTCCCAATAGTCACTCTTAAACTTGATATCCTGTAAAAGTTAAATACTATGACATAAAGTTAATACAATTTATGTTATATGATAAGGGGATAAAATAAGGAAGAAAAAAGATATTTTCTTTATGTTTATATGCAGACATATTTATAACAAAACAAGGAAGAAATACTCATAACCATCATAGTCCTCATTTCTGTGAATGGTCACATGTTTGTGGCTTGCATTTATACTGCTTTCTTCCACAACCCATTCCATATTCCCTTTATCTTCAGCAGCACCTCAGCTGGCCATGATTCTTTGCCTGATGGGATAACCCAAACCTTCATCCCTGAAGTTTCTGGGACATTATTAGTCCTGCCTAGATTGGGTTGTTGCAGCTTTCCATTGACATTAATTAACAGGACACAGTAGTACTAAGAGATGCCCTAGGGGATCTCCTGTATTCCAGGAAAACTCTTCTTTACCTCTGTTGTGTAGTAATAGTCCCATTTCTCCTTGATAATCAGGATCAGCTGCCCCTGCTAGTACAGGATTTCTCTTCTATTCCTGTTGATCAAGGGGCTTGAGGAGCCCAAAGTGGCCAAGTGGTGGTCTTAACTTCCAGTTCAATGGAATCATTGTTGTGTCTCCTGGTCGAAGCACTCTTCATTTTTGAACTAAGACCTGTAGACCAGCAAAGCTTAAGGTTATGAGGACAGGAAGCAAAAATTTGTCTGGTGGATCACTAGGGATAATAGTGAGTTGTGCCAATCCAATTTCCCCCTTGATTCCTGGACCCAAGAATCCTGGCTATGGGATAAACAGCACTATAAGTGGAAACTAATTTAGAACATATACAGCCTCTTAGAGAACATTGTCCCAGCCTTGCAAACTATGGTGTCAGTGGCAGTATAATTGAGTCTTCAAATGACCAATCCATTGCTCTATCAATCCAGCTGCTTTAGGATGATGGAGAACATTGTAAGACCAGTGGAATATTAAATATTCCATGTGAAGTGGGTTTCTTGATCAGAAGCAATGTTGTGTGGAATACCATGAGAGTGGTTAAGGCATTTTGTAAGTCCATGGATGGTAGTTTTGGCAGAAACAAGGCATGCAGGGAATGCAAATCCATATCCAGAATATGTGTCCATTCCAGTAAGAACAAATTGCTGTCCCTCCCATAATGGAAGTAATCCAATATAATCAACCTGCCACCAAGTATCAGGCTGATCACCTCAGGCAATGGTGTCATATCAGGGGCTGAATGTAGGTCTCTGCTGTTGGCAGATTGGGCACTCAGCAGTGGCTATAGCCAGGTCAGCCTTGGTGAGTGGAAGTCAATGTTGCTGAACCCATGTATAACATCCATACTTACTACCGTGGCCACTTTTTATCATAACCCCATTGGGCAGTGAGAGGAGTGGCTGGGAAAAGAGGTTAACTGGTATCCACAGAATGGGTAATCCTAGCCAATCGATTATTAAAATCCTCCTCTGCTATGGACACACTCTGGTGAGCATTTACATGGGATATAAATATCTTCATGTTTTTGTGCCCACTCAGAAAGTTCTATCCACATAACTCTCCCCAAGACCTCTTTGTCACCAATTTTCCAATCATGTTCCTTTCAAGTCCCTGACCAACAAGCCAAACCATCCCATGAATCAATATACAAATGCAACTCAGGTCATTTCTCCTTCCAAGAAAAATGAAAAATGAGATGCACTGCTCAAAGTTCTGCCCAATGGAAGGATTTTCCTATACCACTGTACTTCAGGGATGTCCCAGAAAGGACATATAGTGCTGCAGCTGTCCACTTTTTGGTAGTACATGTACATTGTGTAGAACTATCTGTATACCAGACCTAACTTTTCTCTTCCTCAATCAACTGATTGGAGGGAACTCCCCAAGAAGCCACATCTGTGAGCAAAGAAAGAGAAGATAATGTGGCAAGAGTGGCGGCTATAGACATTTGGGCTATTTCCTTGTAAAACTTACTTTTGCCTTCAGTTCCTGCTCAAACCCAATCTCATATACACCATTTCCATTCGATGATGGAGTACTGCTGTGCATGCCCAGCTTTATGACTTGGTAGTTCTGACAACACTCAGTTCATGATGGACAACTCAGTTCTTATGGTTATTTGACAGTCCATGGTTAAGCATTCAGTCTCTACTAAGGCCCAGTAGCAGGCCAAAAGCCATTCCTCAAAGGGAGAGTAGTTGTCTGCAGTGGATGGTCTGTGCTATGACTCTCCTATAGGGAACTGCCAAAGGCTCAAACAGGATCTCTATATGCCACTGAAATTTCCAGCACCATTGGATCTGATGGATCATATGGCCCAAATGCAAAGCAGCTTTCTCAGCAGCATGGACCTGTTGCAGAGCCTTCTCTTGCTCCTGTCTGCACTCAAAACTAGCAGCTTTTTGGGCCACTCAGTAAATGAGCCAGAGTAGCACACCAAATGAGGAATATTGTCTCCAAAATCCAAAGAGGCCAACACAGCATTGTGCCCCCTTTTTTTTAGTTATAGGAGAGCCCACATGCAACAGTTTATACTTCACCATAGAAGTAATATCTCCACATGTCCCAAACCACTGGACACCTAAAAAATTCACTGAGATGGAAGACCCCTTAATTTTTGCTAGGTTTATCTCCCCAACTCTGACACATAAATGTCAGACTTACAAATAAGTCTAGAGTAATTGCTACTTCTTGCTCACTAGGTCTAATCAGCATAATGTCATCAAAATAATGGACCAGTGTGATGTTTTGTGGAAGAGAAATATGATCAAAGTCCCTGTGGACTAGGTTATGGCATAGATTTGGAGAACTGATATGCCCCTTATGTGGCAAAGACAGGGTGAATTGCTGGTCATAACAGCTGAAAGCAAACTGTTTATGGAGGTCTTTACTAACAGGTATTGAGAGAAAAGCATTTGCCAGATCAATAGGTGCATACCAAGTACCAGGGGATGTGTTGATTTGCTCAAGCAAAGGTATTACAACTGGAAAAGCAGCTGCAATTGGAGTCACCACTTGGTTAAGTTTATGATAATCCACTGTCATATTCCAAGATCCGTCTGTTTCCTGGATAGGCTAAATAAGAGAGTTGAATGGGGATGTGGTGGAACTCATCACCCCTGTATCCATCAAGTCATTGATGGTGGCATCAATCTCTGCAATACCTTCAGAAATACTGTATTACTTTTGAGTAACTATTTTGCTAAGTAAAGGTAGTTCTTGTGGCTTCCACTTGTCTTTTCCTATCTTAATAGTACTCATGCCATAATTCAGGGAACCAGTGTGGGATTTCTGCCAGTTGCTGAGCATGTCTACTCCAATTATGCATTCCAGAACTGGGGAAATAACCACAGAATGGGTTTGGGGACCCAATGAACCCACTGTGAGATGGATCTGACCTAAAATTCCACTGATCACTTGACCTCCATAAACCTGTACTCTGAATGGTGGAACAGAATGACATTTTGAATCTCCTGGAATTAATGTCAGTTCAGAGCCAATGTCTAATATTTCCTGAAATGTCTGATCATTTCATTTTCCCCAATGCACAGTAACCCTGACAAAAGACCTTCTGAAACTTTGGAGAAGGCTGGGAGAAAGATTAACAGTATACATTTTTGACAATGAAACAGGGTCCTTCCCCAATGGGACTTGGCCTTCTCTTCATTCAAGGTGTTCTAGGTCTGTAAATTGTCTCAAGTCTGTGAATTAATGAGGGACGAAGACTCTCTACTTTTGTGATTCAAGTTAGACTTCAGTTCATTTGACCTAGCATTCTTCTGCTTATACAGATCAAGTAATAATTTATCAGACTTCCCATCTATTTTATTTCTAGGCACCCCATGATCAACTACACAATATCATAGGTCTCTGTGAATCAGACTATCATGATTACTATGTTGACTGTGCTGTCCGTTATGGTAGTCATGCCTACTTTGTCTTTGATGATTAAGTGCTGCCAACCCCTATTGTGTTTAAGGACCCAGGTTCAGTGGCAGCAGTTCCCACAGTAATATCTGACTTACAGAGAAGAGCAACCACAGAGCTCTTCAGGGATGAGGGAATTAGTCTCACAAATTTACTCCTTACAGTCCTGGTGAAAGATGTATCCTCTGAACATTCCCAGGATGGATGAGCAGGTTTTAAATGATAAATCCACTCTAACATTCCACACTTTCTAAGACTTTGGATCCCCTCATCTACACTATACCAGGCATTTTGACTTTAAGAAGTGTAGGCTACTGAGGTGGTTTGAAGCTGTATGTACCCCAGAAAGGCATGTTCTTAAATTTAATCCATTCCTGTAGGAGTGGACTCATTGTAAGTAGAACCTTTTGACAAAGCTACTTCAGTTAAGGTGTGACCCACCTCATTCAGGATGGATTTTAATCCTCTTACTGTATCCTTTATAAATAGAATGAATCCAGAGAGAGAGAGTGTGTGTGTGTGTCTTAGAAGCAAGAGGCTGAAATCAGTGAAACCTGGAAGAGAAGGGAGAGACCAGCAGATGCAGCCATGTGCCTTAATACAGAACCCAAGGATCACTGGCAGCTGGTCTTCAGGAAGAAAGCATCACCTTGTGATGCCATGATTTGGACATTTTTCTCAGCCTCAAAACTGTGAGCTAATAAATCTTCATTGTTTAAGCCAACCCATTTTATGGTATCTGCTTTCAGTAGCCTAGGAAACTAAAACAGCCACCTTTTGGTCCATAATTCAGCCAACCAACCAACCAACCAAACAGTTAAAGGACTTTCTAACCCCTGGAGCTACAACACTGATTCCAGAACGTCTAATCAATAAATTCAGCCTGATCCAACTTTATGTTCCTTCCACCATTATACTACACCCTTAATATCCATTCCCATGCATATTACCCTAATTTCTATTAACATAAATTGGAAAAATCATGCAGTTCTTTTGGAGAATAGTGTACCTCTTCATGGGTCACACTTTATGTCTCAGATTTCAGTATCTATTGGAACTTCAGCCTAACTATATGTCTGGAAGAAAAGAAGTGTGGTGGAGGTGGGTCACAAGAAGAATTAAAAGTGTCTTGCAAGCCAACTACCTCAGGGCATTCCATTACAGTTTCATCTGGTGAAATAGGGTTATTCTCTTTAGATGGACATGTAAAGGCTGTTCAGTCAGGGGAGGTAGTTACAGGTTTATCAGGCATAGCAGGATTAAAATCTCCAGGTGGAGGCAGATGGCTTATTCCTTAGGGCAGATCATTACAGGTTTATCTGTCTTAGAAGACTCAGCAGAATCTAGGGTTTCAATGTCATCATTATTATCATCCCATTCCAATTTTCAGGATTCCGTTCCTTCCCAAGCTGTCCTGTCTTTAAAAGTAGACACCCTGCAAGGTTTGGGATTCAATTTATGTTGTAGTTCAGCCACTTGTACAATGAGACTCTGGGTCTGGCTTTCAGAAATCTCAAGTCTGTGACTACAAGAAATAGTTTCTTTCAGGACACATATAGCAAATTTCATATCCTTCGTGAAGCATTTGAGCTGGAAATTTGAAGCCTTGAGGTCATCCTTTTCTTTAATAATTGTATCCAGCATATTTAGGAACAACAAACTAAATCATTATACTTTATTTTAAAAAGCAGTTTTACTGAGATATATTCAATACCATATATTCCACCCAAAGTGTACAATCAATGGCTTTTAGTGTTATGCATTCATTACCATAAAAAATTTTTAGAACAATTTCATTACTCCAAAAAGAAAAACTCCATACCCCTTAGTAGTCACCTTTCAATCCCTCTATCCTTACCCAGCCCTATGTACCCACTAATGTAATTCCATCTTTATAAATTGATTTATATTTACATTTTACATAAATGGATTCATACAATATGTAGTACTTTGTGTATGTATTTTTTTGCCTGATATTAACAACTTGTAACATTAACATGTATTTGTTCAGTTTCAAAGAAAAATAGTCTTATATATGCAATATTACCCAAATTCATATTTCACATGAGGTTTCACTATGTTATACAGTCCCATGTTACATTTTTTAGGTTTCTTTCTAGTAATATACATGACCTTAGACTTTCCCTTTCAACCACTGTCATCCCCACATAATAGCACAGCTAGTTAAAAACACTATGATGTGCTTTCACTTTTTCTATTCATTTCCAAAGATTTAAAAACAACCTATTTACCAATTCTGCACAGATTAACCCTTAGCTTTCCATTCTCTAACCTCATTCTATTTTCTGGTGACCTATATTCTAGTTATTAACTCCACAACATATTTAGTTCATAATAGCACAATCATAAAATATGTGTCCCTTTGTTTCTAGCTTGCTTCACTCAACATATTGTCCTCCAGTTTCATCCATGTTGTCATATCCTTCATAACTTCATTTCTTTTTATAGCTGCATAATATCCCATCATGTGTATACACCACAATTTGTTTATCCATTCATTGGTTGATGGACACCTGGGTTGTTTCCATCTTCTGGCCATTGTGAATAATGCTGCTATGAACATTGGTATGCAGATGTCTGTTTGTGTCACTGTTCTCAGTTGTTCTGGGTATATAGTTAGTAGTGGTATTGTCAGGCTGTGGAATTTTGATTGATATTGCATTGAATCTATAAATTAGTTTGGGTAGGATTGACATCTTCATGATATTTAGTCTTCCAATCCAAAATCACACTTTTTGTAAACTCTGTTACATATTAAAACTCTGTTAAGATATCCAATACACTATCACCCAGAGCCTTGCCTCTTATAAGCATTTGAGTAGCTGTATTCAGTTGTGATATATATATACATATATAAATACATATATATGTATATATATATAAAAACATATATATATAGAGAGAGAGCTATTTATTATAGGAATTGGCTCATGTGACTATCGATATTGGCAAATCTGAATTCCATATGGCAGGCTGCAAGTTGGGAATTCCAATGAAGGTGGTGATGAATTTCCAAGGAGAAGATGGTTGGCTGAAGTAGAATTCTCTTTCTGACTGCTGAAATCTTCAGTTCTCCCTTCAAGGCCTTCAATTGATTCTATAATACTTCTCTTATTGCTGAAAGCAATCCTTTGTTGATTGTAAATGTAATCAGCCATAGATGCAATCAACTGACTAAAGATTTAAATCCAAAAATTACCCTTAAAGTAACAATCAGGCCAGTGTTTGATTGGTCAAACACCTGAACATCATAGCCTAGCCAAATTAATACATGAACTTATCCAACACAATGATTTTCAATATGCTCAAAGAGCTAAAGGAAAACATAAAGAACTAAAGGATATCTGGAAAACAAGATATCAACAAAATGAGACTATCAAGAAAGACATAAAATCATAAAAAGGAACCAAACAAAACTGAAGACCACAATAACTGAAATTTAAAACTTCTTAGAGTATTCAATAGCAGATTGGAGCAGGTAGAAGGAAGAATATTGACCTCAAAGATAAGACAATTTAAATCATTCAAGGTGAGGAACAGAAAGAAAAAAGAATGAAGAAAAGTAAACAGAGTCTAAGAGACCTGTAGGACATCATCAAAAATATCAATATATGCATTATGGGAGTTCCAGAAGGAGAAGAAAGAGAGAAGAAGACAGAAGGAATATTCAAAGAAATAATGGCAGAAAACTTCCCAAATTTAACAAAAGCCATGAATATACATATCCAAGAATTTCAATGAACCACAAACAGTATAAACTCAAAGAGATCCATGGCATCACAGCATTATTCATAATTGCCAAAAGGCAGAAGCAACCCAAGTGTCCATCAATGGATAAATGGATAAACAAAATGTGATATAGACTTACAATGGAATATTATTGAGCCATAAAAAGGAATGAGGTCCTGATACATATGACAGCATGTATGAACTTTGATCACCTCATGTTGCGTGAAATAATCCAGACACAAAAGGACAAATATTTTACAATCTCACTTACATGAAATAAGCAGAATATGTAAATTCAAAGAGTCAGATATTAGAATACAGGTTACCAAGGGATGGGGTGGTGGTAAGAAATGGGAAGTTAATTCTCAATTGGTACAGAGTCTGTATGAGGTGATGAAAAGCTTTGGTAAAGGATGGTGGTGACAGTAACACAACGTTGTTAATGTATTAACCCCAATGAATTTTATACTTGAAAGTTTCTAAAATGTTAATTTTAGGTTGTTCATATGGTTATCAGAATGGAACTGTACAACACAAAGATTGACCCCTAATGTAAACTATGGGCTATAATTAATCACATAATTACAATAATAATGTTTCATCAATTGTAGCAAGGTGCCACACTAATAAAAACATTAATAACAGAAAAATGTGTGTGTATATATGTGTGCATATGACTGGGAACAGAGGAGTTATAGGGACTCTACTTTTTTGCATGAATTTTCTGTAAACTCATAACTGCTCTAATAAAGCAAATTAAAAATTAAAAAATTTAATGGAGTTTTTATAGTTTAAGTAATCTTTGATACTTGTTTTTCCACATAATATCATGTTCCGACCCATCCATATTCTTGCATGTAATTGTAGTCCATTCATTTTCACTGCTCTATAATATTCCATTGTATGACTATGCCATACTTCATTTTCCTGTCAATGATCATTTAGTCTATTTCCAAATAGTTTAGTCTGTGTTTATGAGTGAACATTCTCATATATGTCCCCTGGTTTTTATTGCATGGGTTTCTATTGAGTAGATACCAATTTATATTGATTTTAAACTCCTTCTCTGAGGCATAGTGCATTAGAATGACATTGTGTGAATTTTGTGATTATGGAAATTCAAGTCTAAAATAATCAACAACTTTTCTTAAGGTGAAGAGAACCAATACCACCTAAGAAGCTTTGTATAATGTGGACTCTAGATAAGGGATATTTACCAAATGTTTCCTTGAGCTGCAAAATTTTAACAATAGTTGGTGAATGAGTTTTCAACTGATCCCCAATTTAATTTCAATATTATTTTCAGGATACAAAAGGAAAGCTAAAAGCCAGAGGCAAGGAATAGAGGTAGCATTAGGAAGCATTAGGACTGCTTGGCGCTAGTCCAGGAAAATCCTCCTTGATGTCCTTTGCGGGTCCTCTTACCCTGCCTAGCAGCCCCACTTGCTGTGTGAGGGCGAACAATATAAGCGAAAAGAACGGAGGAAAGGGGCTCCGTCCGATTTGTTCACTCAGAACATGTTGCTAGACTGCCAAGAAAAATTCCTCCCACACAAAAGGTTCTGAGCTTTAAATGTGTCTTTGCGAAACCCATAAGAAAGAATCCTTCTCTGGTCCAGAATTCTGCACGTGTGTGTCTGTGTGTGCACAAGCGTGAACATGTGAAGGAAAAGCAGACAGTGGAGAGCCAGCGGAAGCGATCCTGTTACTCTCGATATTATTCTTTTCTCTTTTTTTTTAGGTGCTTACAAACATCTTTTCTTTTAAATAAAAATCGTTGCTATACTCTGAGTAACAATAACCTTGCTGCTGAAACTTCCCACACATTTTCACTTACAGCAGCTGTACCTAGAAACTATGCAAATTTTTTGGCCAAACTACCTAATTTCCTGTCTTGACTGAACATCTCAGCCTTTGTGGCCAATGACAAAGTTATGTACACCCTTTCACACCACCTCACAGGTTTCCAGGTGAAAGGGAAAGAATCCTTACCTTATTATTTGTGAATGCGGAAACTGAGAACCATAAAAGGGGCTGGTACAACAAGGGCCAGGCTGTCTTTTGCTGGAGTCGTCTTTGACTGGACCTCAGGGATGAATCTACTGGTCTCTCTTCTAGGCACTAGCTGTACTACCATTTTTTTCTCCTTCGAAAATAGGGTTTTGTTTTTGAAAGTTAAAAAATACACAAATGCCATGTGTTTAGGTGGAACATACAGCCAATGCATTAGTAACTATTCCAAGTCCACACGAGACACACACACGCAGAAAATATTGTTTCTGAATGGCAATATGCATTTACAAGGAGATACTGGAGATACAGAAATAAAGTTTGAAACAGCAGGAGTTTCATCTTTGTTTGGACAATACTTTAGGGCATAAGTAGGAGTGAAAGCTCTTTTTCCTCACTAAATCAAATAGAGATGCATTTCCCAATTTGTTTATCACACCTCCCCAGAAAGAAGTGTGCCAAATCTACATTGTCCAATTAAGGTCTGTGCTTCAAAATACACTCCTGTAGAGCTGATATTATTTTAAAATTCTTTATGTAATCTCTCTTCAGCATTTATGTAAACATAACATGAATATTTAAGATTTTAGAACTAGTCCTCTAAAATAATATTATCATTGCATGTTTACCTACCACCAATTTCCCACATCACAATCTTAAAATTTGACTGTAAATATGTAAAGAATAGAGAAGGTGAATTATTCTTGTAGAAAGAACATTAACTGGAGCATTCTGATTCTTGTTGAGAATTAGTGCAGCAATTTTTCTATAGATAAAAGAACCTCTTATCTTCTGGAGAGCTGCATTAATTACAGCCTGAAATTCTGTTTCACGTGTGCTCTTTCAGAGCCAAGGGGATCGCAGAGAAAATGCGTGCAGTTGAAATCTGCACCACCATTTCCTTTTTCTTCTTGAAAATAGCTTCTCTGAATGGTAAATAGGACACAAATGCCATGGGGTTAATGGGACACAGTGCAAAGCAATACTAATTAACCCAACAATAGCAGTAGTTATAACTTTTAGAGCAAAAAACAAATTCCAATGTTATGAGTGACTTTGATGGTCATAATAAAAGAAGTCAAAATTTAATATCAATAGAAGTATGTGTGTAGGAGGTAATTCTCTTTCATTTTCTTTTCAGACAAAATAGAAATGGAACATGGTGATACAAGCAAATGAAACAATTCAGGTAATAAAGAGTATAGAGATATCTTCACTCTACATTGAGGCCAACAGCTTTGGTTTTTGAGTTGTAAAAGGCAGTTTTTCACTTTCTAGAATCCATATTAAAAGCTAGAGTTATTCTTCTTTTCTCCCATTACCCTTATTGGTTGATAGTGATGAAACAAATATATGGACATATATGAGGAAAGTAAGAATAACCTATAGAGCATCTTGATTTTCATTATGACAGCAATACTATTTTACCAATACCTGCTTCTTGTTTTCCTCACACCTCTTCAAGAACTTTGTTCTCTTTCCTATATAGTACCAACTCTTGCCCAGGCTTTTTCCGAAGATTGGTTTCAGTCAAAGTTTGTGTGCATTCAAGCCTGCTCTATAGTGGGCCTACCTATATACTCAGTGTTGGAGAAAAGATTCTTTCTTCATTGATTTATGCATCTATAAAGGAAGCCAGGATCTTTTTATGCATGGTTACGTATTCTCTATACCACATCTAGGAAAAAGGTCCGGTAAAATGGAATATTTAGAAGATATAAAGGAATTAAAAATAGCAGCAGACAAGCCTAATTCTACCAGTGAAAACCAAAATAGCAACCCTATTACTATTCTATAAAAAGCCTAAGATAAATAAGCATGTTGAGCCTATTAAAATGACTGAAATCAATATGGAATTGAAATTCATCAAAGTAAAACCAGTTGTCCTTTGACACTTAAAATGTGTTCACATGTGCAAATGGTGTTGCCTGGTATAGTAGACAGGGCCCAACTAACCTAGGTTTGAATTTCAGATCTGCCACCAATTGGCTTGTAACCTTGGCCAAGTACCCTTTTGAGTCTTAGTACTTGATAATAGGGAAAATGATACTTATCTTGCAGGACAGTTGGCAAGGATAGAGATATGATATAAAGAGTCCAGTATAGTGCCTGGTACATGTGAGCTCAAAAACAAGTTGCTTTTGTCGTTATTGTTATTAATCATCTTGGCAGACTGCTTTTCCATCAAATGCCTCAAATATTATAATGTATATGAAGACCCCAATGAGCTAGAATAATAAATAAATTAAAGTAATAAAATAATGCCTTGAATTCAAAGATGAGTTTTGCTCCAAGGAACTCAAAACACTTTTCACCAGACAATCCAGGCTAAGTGAAGGAACAAAATGGCACCATGAGAAAAGTGGACAGAAGGAAAGAGGGAGACAACTCTTCACAGTTTAGGCCACCAGGGGCATGTCTCATAAATGATCCCTTTCAATACACCAAATGCAAATCAATTTGAGTCACCTAAAATACTCCAAGAACTTTTAGAAAATGAACAATGGTCACAGTGACAAAGAATTGAGGCAAAGATCTGGGTTCATCTGACAAAAATTAATTCAAACATTTTTTGCTCAGAATTAGCCCAGCCATTGCTTCTGTTGTCAGCTTTTCTCAAACGACAGAAACACAAGCAAACTAAATTTCTGCAGGTATTTTTCCTTATTGACTGCAAAATGATATGAGGCCCTTCATCTCCTCTCTGGTGTTACAGTCCTTTTTATTTGTGATTGCCTCATCCACCACGAGCCTCACACCAAAACTTTGCCCACTGTTTTCTTCTCTTTCCCTCCTTCCTGTGCAGCCACTTGGCCCTCTTGCCAGGAATGGATTGGCCGGAGAACAGGCGGCCCATCATGTGATCAAGTCCCAGAGGCTTTGAAGCACCCAAGCTGAAGTTTTCCATGACGCACCTGCTGCGGTCCTATTGACTCCCATGTAAATAAATGGTCAAATCCTTCCCAGAAGTGGTTTTGACAAAGAATAGCTTAAACTAGCAAAGATGTTGACAAATGAGCTGTTATCTTAGAGAGTGAGTAAAGCAGCCCATTTGAATGACAAGAACAGATAAGGCCCACCTCTTTGTCTCCTTTCCTCTTTTACCCTGATATTCCTGTGGAGACAAAGGGAAAGAAGAAAAGGAAATGAAGGCAGATCTTTAGCTCTGGCTGTCCCAGGGTTGATTAGGATGCTGATCTGTATGGCAGGTTTCTAGGTTCTCACCCAACTTCTTGGCTGCTATTCAAAGGATTTAACAGTGCATTTAGTAAACAGTGGTGTACAAAGCCCATCTCAAAATAATACATTTCCAGGGTCTGAATTGGGTGAGTGGAATGAGTGGCAAAGGCTGTATTGTACAACACAGATTACAGCAAGTTACTCGATGGTACTTTATATGCAAGGGTATTCATTTGCTTCATCTGGTTTTTTTTAAATAATGCAAACACATTTACCAACGTACATGATCGTTTTGTTTATTTGTGCTCTGGAGAGCTTGTGTGTGTTTATGACAGACAAATGTACATGTTCTATTTTCTGACAATCAAACAGAGCTCTCCCCAATGAGGTAAATAGCTGAGTTAAATAGTGGAGCTGACAACTCCTGAGAATCGCTGATGTGACACTACGGTGCTTGGTAATGACAGGTTTCCTGCTGTGTTTGCTGCCCTAAAGGATTTTTGCTAAAGGTGGGAATCAACAAGAGGCTCTTACAACTATTGAGACTGCTAGGTTTGGCTGTTATCTCTC
Source organism: Cabassous unicinctus (assembly GCA_029593785.1). Classification (NCBI taxonomy): domain Eukaryota; kingdom Metazoa; phylum Chordata; class Mammalia; order Cingulata; family Chlamyphoridae; genus Cabassous; species Cabassous unicinctus. Next base: position 63,117 of record JAQZBX010001876.1, on the reverse strand, counting down.
TGTCAGCCATGTGTGTGAAAGCTTCTGCTTCACCAGGAATTTTTCACTGTTAAGAGCAGCCGTGTGTGATCTTGCACCCCCTTGCTCCTGTGCCTGGGCTGTGGTGGACATGATGGTGAGGTGCTTGGCACCGAGGCTGCAGCAGGCGCTGTAGATACAGCCTTGGGAAGCATGGAGTCACTGGTAGCTTTCACAGAGGACTCAGGCTCAAGGAGGAGCTCACGGAAACGTTAAATCAGAACATTATTTTCTGAAACTAAGATTCTGGGAAAATGATTTGCAGTCTTTCAAAAGCAAAAGCCACTCTTTCTAATGTTTCAGTCATGCGTGGTAGTTTTCCCTATGTATTTTGAAAAGAGAATTTCTCTCATACCGAAATACCATATAATTACTCCCTACATAAGTAATTGTCTTTCAGGCAGTTTGGAGACTCCCTCACTTAACACAATGTGGAAGAACATGGGTGATCCCCTCAGTCATTCAGCAGGTGAATTTCCTCTTAGAAGATGAAAACTGAGAACAAGGACAGCCCTTAAAGGAGTTGGTTTAGGTAATACTTTCTAGAGAATAAAAGAAACCAACCCATTACTTTAGCAAACTTTCTTCTTGCCCAAATTTCATGCCTTTCAATTGATACAGTCTTGGATAACTTGGGTTTGACAGTCTCTAGGACTGTACATATTCAATTTCTTTCTCCCCTGTTACCTGGTGTGTGACTTCGAGAAAGTTACATAAATTCTTTGACCCTGGTTGCCCATCTGTGAAACAATAAGTAGGGTGTTGTGAAGATTAAATTAGGTAATGTAAGTAAAGTGCTTGGCACTTGGTAATAAATGGAACTCATAATTACACTGGGAGGCAATTAGACAGCATTCCTGGGTGTAGCCTCTCACCTATGACATCCTAGTCTCCCTCAAAACAGGTATCATCACCTCACATGCTGAACGCTTTTCAGATGGCTAATTCATTTTGACAATTACCACTCACCATCGTTATTATCCCAGCTATTGAAGAAAGAACAGTCCAGAAAACAACATTAAATCAGATTTCCCATTACCTGTCATTTCCTTTATTACCAGCTAGGAGATAAGAGGGGCTAATTTCTCCCTGGAGCTGTCTTCAAAGATAACGAAAACCATTGTTTTGGCCATTCTGAAATTTCCTCTAATTGGCTTTTATTTCTTATGCTAAGGAATTATGAATTTTGTTCAATAAGGTAGATTTTTGCTTAACATCTACCTTATGCTTAACATGAATTTCATTACCTGAGACTGAATTTTCAAACAAATGTGAGAATAAAACTAAATAGACTGTTCCTTGGAATCATACCCAGGCATGAGTAAAGTAAGATCTGAAAGAGCCTAATGTTATTAAGAGTATGTGAAGAGTCAAATGACTTCCTAAAAGTCGTGGACACAGCAAAAACAACAACAACAACAACAACTTATCCACCATGTTTGTAAAGTTAAGGGCACATGAGATAGCTCTATCATTGGAAAAAGCAAAACAAAATGTAGATCATAGCTCTACTAGTAACTGTTTTCAGTATTTGCTTTCAAAACATGGTGCTACAGTGTTCTAAACTCTTTCGACAAAGCAGCACTGTTATTACTATGATTTTAGTGGTTATTATCCAAGTTTAATTAAGTTCTTATACACACAATCTCAACCAAATATATGCAAATATTAGGCTTGACCAATTTATGAAAATTTTACATCACCACATGTAAAACTCATATCTGGAAGACAAAAAGAATTTAAAAATTGTCCATGTTACATTTTCACTGGCTAAACAATGAATTACTTTGGTTTTTCTTCAGGGGAACACAGTCTGCCCTCTAAGGAGCTTCCATCCTCAAAGGGATAAAATGTACAAAAGTAGCAACTAAGAGAATGACATTTTCTTTTTCAATTCATTTCAGATTTGTGTGTTGGGGTTTTTTGTTAGTTGTTTTATTGTAAACTTATCTTCTACTGATGTGCTTGACAGTGTTCTAGGCATTGAGAGGGATTAGAAACTTATAACACTTCCCCTGTACTCTAGGAGCTTGGTGGGGAAGACGACATCTAAACAGCACTTAAGACAGTATCCATAAGTCCCCAATGAACTTTTTTCCCAAATACTGGTGTGATACTCAGTTCATCTTTGTAATAGTGTTCTGATTCTATCTATGAATAATAGTGTAATAAAAATAAACAAATGAGCATTCAGTTAAATGTTGTGGATTGATCATTAAATATGATTCTTAAGTTATCTCTTCCATGGACAAACTTTTAATTCACACTGTCCATATACCAAGTTGGATTTTTTAGGGTGAGATGCTGAAAGTATATTTATATACTGATGTGCAGGTGGCAGATGACTCTGCCTTTTCCCCCCACCCTATAATTACCTTGCATTGGTGTGGTACATTTGCTACAATTTATGAAAGCACATTTTTATAGTTGTACTATTAACAATCGCCCATGGTTTAACTTAGGGTTCACTGTGTTGTGCAGATCCAGGGATTTGTATTTTTATTTTTATTCTAGTACCATATATATAACTTAACATTTCCCTTTATAACATTCAGATATATATTTCAGTGCTGTTAATTATGTTTACAGTGTTGGGCCACCACCACCCCGTCCATTACCAAAACTTTTCCTTTGTCCCCAAAATGAACTCTTGCATTTTAAGCCTTAACTCCCTATTCCCATGTCATCTGCAAATAGAGAAAGTTTCACTTCTTTCTTTCCAATTTGTGTGCTTTTTATTCCTTTTTCTTGCCTCATTGCTCTAACAGAACTTCCAGTCCAATGTTGAATAACAGTGATGACCATGGGCATCCTTGTCTTGCTCCTGATTTCCCCAATTAAATTTAATCAGCCACTGAAATAATGGCAGAGATCATCAGGGCCATGGACAATCAACATCTGAGTAAGCGAGAGTGGCAGAGAGGTGGTATTCAAAAGGTAGATGAGGGTGGCTTTGAAGGATAATGAGATTTGTTTGGGTAATTAAAAGGTGTCTACTACACTTATTTTTTAAAATATCTCGTTCTTATTTGCATTTTATTTTCCTTGCTTATGTCTTTGGTCCTATTATTATGTGTAGAGGATGGGGGGATAAGTGGGAAAGGAATGCAGGAAGGAAGTGGAAGCAGAGAGAAGAATACAGATATTGTACTAGCATTTCACTAGAGATCATGAGATTCAGACGAAGCAATAAAAGCAACAACTATGAAAGCAGTGAGCAGATTCAAAACTAAGGGATGGTATTAAAAATAAGTAACTGTAGAGTATTTAACAAGATTGTAAAAAATCTGAAATTTATCTGCACTCAATAAAGAAGACTTTATTGCTCACTTGTGGCCTCTTGATAAGTTCAACCTTTATCTTCTGAAGATAAATTCCAATATTATCATTATCATTATGACTTATTTGATACTTATAACACCCCTGGGTTGTCTTCCTGCCACATTATTTTTGCACTGTTGAAATACTTTTTTTTTTTTTGCAATGGATATAAATGATGTAAATGTAATATGGAACCATTTATATCAATAGTAAAGACATGGCTGGGCTATTTAGTAAAATAGGACTTGTCACTCAAGTGATTCTCATTACCCATTAAATATTTCCCAGTGATTGAGTGGTTTTCAATTGGTTAAGAAACATTGTAGGAACAAATGCCGATATAGGAAGATAAAAAGCTGCCTCAACTCTATGCTGCTAATATAGAAAAACCCTTAAAATAGTCAATGTAATTTACCAACCAGACATAATTTGGTTTTAATGGTGATTAGAAATTTGTGGTTACATGACCACATTTACCTTGTTTTTTTCTAAAGAGCTATGTTTGGTCTAAACACCTGTGAGTATTTTACTCTCAGTAGCAGATTTAAAGAAATACTATATAAGTTTCTTTCACTACAATTTTGCAAGTTGTGTTGAGGAGGGTGGGGAAGGAAATAGAATTACTGAGGAAGGCCTTAAATACCCTGATCTTCACTATTAGAAAAGTGTTTGCTGTGGAAAACATTTCTGAATTCCGCTTTTTGTTCTCCCTGGGTCAAAGGACCTGGTGCCTTCAGTGGTCCCTCCTAGGCCAACAGCTCTGGGCTTCTTCTAGGAGATTCCTGCCTTCGGTGTTGTGCAACCTCTGGGGATCTTGTCATGCCCTGCCTCAACCTGATAGCTCTGCCTTGTGTGCTCCAGTTGTTGACCCTTTAGTGGAAATTCATGCTTTCCACCTCTCCCTTAGTCTAGATGACTAAGCGTTGACTTTCCTGGGCTGCCTTCATCCAGAGCCTGTTTGATCGGCTTCATCCAATCAGAGGACATCCTCTCCATGCTCATTACCAGCCCTAGTTTCTGAAATCCTGACCTAAGCCTTCTGTCTTTCCGGGAGAAAAGAGAACATGTAAAACACCTTGAGTGCTTCTCTTTGTATCTCTGTCACTAGTACAATGCTTGGCTCAGTAAACATTTGTTGAATGAGTGAATGCAGGAAAGAAGAAATGAATATTGGCTTTATGCACAATTGTTACACTTGGGAATGTGGTCTACAGTGATAATAAAAAGGCAGCTAAGTTTCCATAGGTGATGCTGATCCTCAAGTTGCTGAGTATTCTCTTTGACCTTTAGCTCCAACCTTACCTCCTAACTCACCTATTTCCCTAGAGAGGACTTCTCTCCATAAAAAGGATTGTTCCTGTCATCCTATGACCAGCAACAGGGCAGAAACATTTCAGAGAACACAGCAGACACCAAATTTAGGAAGGACAACAAATGTCTAAAAAGTACGCAGCCTGCCTCATTTATCAGTGTTGTTATAACTGTCAGATACTGCACTGAGCCTAATGATTTCCATTTCAGTTATCATGGGGTCGTACATGCCCCAGAACATTATGAGTAATTGTCCCCAGCTCTTTTCTCAGATTCATTGTTTCTGGTCGGAGGAGAAGGAAAAAGAAGAATAACACCTACTGAGTCCCCATTATGTGATAGATACTGGCTAGGTGACTGTAGAAAACACATACTGTATGTCTGCCCAGTCTATGATGAACCCCTTAGCTACGCTGCTTCCCACGGAGGTAATTCCCTTCAGCCATGCCTATGCTGACTAAGCTTACTGCTCCCTCCCACTGTCTCTGACTCCCATCCACCCATGGCCCTAGGTGGCTGAATCAAAATGAACTCCTGTAATAAGGTTAACAAATTAGATTCTATTGTAAGACTTAGGAATTGGAGTTGTGAGATTCCAGTTCCTTCTGTTTGGGTGACTTAGAAAGAGAAGATGTAAACTCAAGAACTATAGGTAGCCACATTTTGCCTGCTTTGTTGGCTTAGAAGAGAAAAAGCCAGCCTTCAAAAAAGAGGGAAAAAAGCGGATACACAAAGAGAAGCTACATGGCTCCTGATGGCTTATCTCTTGGTTCCAGGCCCATTATGAGGTTTGGCTGAATTCCTGACTTTCAGAGTGATGGGATACCACTGTAACCTTATAATCAATTTTCTCTTGCATATTTTTTTCCTTAAGCTAGTTCAAGTTGGTTCTGTTACCTGGAATGAAAAGAATCCTAACTAATAATGTGATGCACATACTTTACCTTATTTAACTTGATTTTCACAACAGATCTGTGAGGTATATTTTATTGCTATTGAACAGATGAGAGAATTGGTATTAAGTAAGTTGCCTAGGACTTATGCCTTGTAAGTTTCAGAAAGGCATTTGAACCCAAGCTTGGCCTCTAAACCCTGTGTTTTTTCTCCTGAGCCCTTACACCTTTTCCTCTTTGGAGGTACTCTGACAGCTGGGTAGATCTTTCCCCATGGTCTCAGAGTGAAGCTAAACTTGGGTAAACCCTGAGGTGGCAAAGATTCCAGGTGCCACGATCAGCCTCTGGTTACTGACTCCCCTAGCAGGAGGCCAGTGCCTGTCTGCTATACCTGCACCTCGCCACTGGGAACACAGACCATACCGTCTTCCTGGGGCCAGAGAAGCCATGCCTGGGCTCCACAGAGGGGTAGCGAAAAGATTAGATTCAGATCCAAAGGATTGTAGGTCTTTTGGATGTGTGTTTTCTGACCTCTGTCAGTCAGCAGGGTCCTCTGGCACCCAGGTTTGTTGCACTGAAAAATGTCTCCCCTTATGTAACACTCAGAGCACTCCTGCTCTGGAAAATTTGACCAAGATGGGCTCTCAGCTCTGTTCTCTTATTCATTTAGTGATTTATTATTTGAAATCCATTTTTCAGATCCTGCCAGAGGGGTGAGGATGCTGCCTGTAGGCCCTCTCTGTGTCCTGTTTCTGACCAGGAAGTGCTCCCAGGCTCCCGGTCTTGGCCACAGCCATTTGGTACCTTGAGAGTTAAGGTAAGAACCTGTTATATGTTAAAGATGTGTATGTATTTCTCCTTATCTTCCTAATGACTTGGGTGATCGTTAGATGATCTATTTTTTGCTCAGAGTAGAAAGAGAAGCTATGATTCTCTGCTTCCATGGATCATGACTGTGAGTAGGGGAGCCAAGTTCCTTGTGTTGGAATTCCCTGCCTTCTGAGTCACAATCAGCCTAGCTCCATAGAGATGTTTATTGAATTTTTTCTTTCCTGTGTGATGATTCAGATGGTGATTTGGGGATTGCTGAAGCCACAGAAGCCTGGCTAAGATTCACAAAAGGGAAATAGCAATTACAATTTGGTGCTTCCTCTGTATTCCCATCTCCATCTGCAATTCACCCTCCCCCCTAACAAAACTTTGTGTCACTATCATGGCCAGTTCAAGAATCTGGACTGGTTGTTTAAGTTCTACAGATAATGTTTTCCTAAGCACTTGCAAGTAAAGGTAAAGGAGACTGAGATTAACTTAAGGTAAACCTCACTTTTGTACCTGGCACAGAGTAATCTCTGAATAAATGTTTTAAAAGGATGACAGAGTAATAGATTATAAAATCTTGTCTTTAAAAAGTTATGATATATCCTAATACTCAATGAGAAAGAGGGAGGAAGGAGAGAGGAAGTAAGGGGGAAAAAGGAAGACAAAAGTGTGCTCTTTACAAAAGAATAGCAAATAACAGTTAATAAAGTAAAGGAGATGACAGAACTAGACAAATTACTATTTTGCAATCCCTGATATAATATTGGTTCAGGCAAGGATTATCAATAAATGCTGAACTATTGGGTGAAAGGTTGTTAGGAAACAAAGTTATTTGAAAGTTTCAGAGTGTCAACTACCAGATTACTTATTTATTACCACAGGAAAAAGACACCTTTATAATAGAGGAAAACAGCAAACAACATCTTAACCAAGCTATTACTCAAAAGATCACCAATAATGGGATAAAGTAACATTATGTACCTCGTGATAGGGTGCAATGTGAAGTATATAACATCACATATTAATATTCTTGTCAAAAATATTTAAACCAAATCTAATTAGGTTAGATTAACAAATTAAAAATGTTAGACATTATACAAAATAAATGACTTGAACTTTTCAAAAAAAGTTAAGGGAATTGTTCTAGATTAAAGCAGCTAAAAAGACATAACCAAATCCAATGTGCAAATCATGAATGAATCCTAGATTTAAAAAATTATAAAGGACATTTTGGGGACAATTAGGGAAACTTAAATACAGAATATACATTAGATGATATTAATCAATGTTAAATTTCTTGGATGTAATAGTGGGCATTATGTAGGAGAATGCCCTTGGTCTAGGAGTTACATCTAGAAGTATTTAGTGAAAATGTGTCATGAAGTAGGCAATTTATTTTCAAATCGTTCAGTCATAAAATTATACATATAGCATGTATTGTGTGTGTGTGTGTGTGTGTGTGTGTGTGTGTGTGTAGAGAAAGAGAGACAGGGATAGTAAGCAAATGTAGCAAATTGTTAACGATTGTTGAATCTAAGTAAAGAGAATAAAAGTGTTCATTGTATTATTTTTCCAACTATTCTGTGGGTTTGAAAATTTTCAAAATAAAACATTGTGGGGGACAGGGGGTATGAAGGAAGGAAGTAATGAAAAACAAACTTTCACTTTCTGAAAGAATTAAGATGATCAGGTAGTTCTTTTCCAGATAGACAGGAGAAATTGGAAAGTTAGACTAAGCCAATAATAGATTCATAGACTGTCATGACTTAAAGGGTCTTTAAAGTCTAATGGTTGGACTGGTTTATTCTGTAAGAAAAAGTTTTACGGTTAAATAAATTAGGAAAACAATTCATACTCTATCTCCCTCTTGGAGAAACACAATGAATATTATTAGCACACTGAGGTTCTGAGTTAAGAAATATATTTAATTGTGCTTACTGTCCCAATTCCTAAACTTATTTTACCATAGAACCCCTTTTTTAAAATGTTAAACCCATTAATTTCCTCAGAAACATGGTTCTCCAGAATAGACCTAGAGAAACCTTGATCTAGCCCAACACCTTCATTTTACAGGTGAAAAAAAACAGAGGTTCAGGCTTGTTGATTTTCTCAAGGTCACAGAGAAATTGCTGAATCAAGGACTCAGGTTTGGAGAAAGGTGCTGCAATGACAATGCTTATTGGTTCTTATAGAAAAGGAGAAAATGTTTCTCATCAAGATCATGTGGATTGAAATATTTAACATCACTTCAGCCAAAAGAAAACCCATATTTTATCCCATTTATAGATGTTCTACATATAGGATCTGTTTTGCAAACATGACACCTTTGTTTATAACCATGGAGACATATGTTGTTTGCTCCTAATATTGTACCGTACGTGAGAAAATGAAATGCTTTCTCTATGTGATGCTAATTTAGTTTCATCCTGTTACATGCACTAAATATTACATTGACTTGTGATAGAATCGCCCTTTCTTAAGTTATACTACTTACTCTAATGGTTGTGATAGGCTAAGGAGGAAAAAAAAGCCACATTTTATTGCTTTATAAGCCAACCATGTTAAAAACATACATCTGCTTCCAAACTATTCAATCTCTTTTCTGGTGCCCAGGCAGATTTGCTCTGGGCTCAAGCAGTTATCAAACCCTGGCTCCTTCTCTGATAGCTGCAGTTTGCATTCTGAGCATGAGCACAGCCCTGGTGCAGGACAGGCTGTCTCAGTCAACAGATGTCAGCTCCCCTTGTAAAGGCGGCTGCTCTGTCTCACAACTGGCAAAGAGAACTGAAGGAGTTCCCTTCCCTTTACAGCTTTTATCTCTCTGGTTAATAGGGGATGATGCTTAAAGGAGGCAATTCTTGAGCAATAAATCCAGACTGCAAATAAAACAAGGGGAGAGGGAGGAAAATTACAATGTAAGAAGTTCCTTTCGTTTACTATATTTAATTGGGATTCCACACATGAATGAAGAAGAGGAGATGCTCTCTCCCAGGGTGACTGGAAGAGGGGGAGGGTGGGGAGTGGGCTTCCTCTGTCAGTGTGCAAATTAGTAGGAGACTCTCACAACCCATGAGAGTTTATGGTTCTGAGAACAGGGCCCAGTGTCTCAGTGGATGCTCAGTAAATATTAATTGAAGAGGATAATGGCTTTGAGGGTCGGGCTTAATTACAGCACATTTTCGCAGGCATAGTCCTCTAGTGATACACATAAAGGTCACTCTGTCCCTTGCCCCAGGCACTACCCCAGTGATCTCTTTGGTTAACAAGAGAGTTCTCAGCTCTTTTCATTTGTCTTCTGCGTCATCTTCCCAGCCCACTGTGCCTTCTGCATTCAGAGACTGAAGAGAACAAAACATGGAAGAGTGGAAACATCTGCTCCAGCCTCACTTCTTGTGCATAATCGTCTTCCATAGAACTCGTCGTAGTACCCTCTTTGAACTGGTATTGAAGAGAAGGAGTTTGAAGGAATAGACTGGAGGACTAGGTGGAGTTTGCACCAATGAACATGGTCTGGTAGATTATGTCATTATTTCCAGCAACTTATTCTCCCTCTGAGAGGGCATTATACAACTTGCAGAGCCTCTTGTGGGGAAGTATACAATTTCTGCACCTTTGAAATCAGCCTTGCAAGGGTGAATACTGTGCCTCATCCAAGCCAAAGCCTTAAGAGCCATTGTATATTTCTTTTTTTTAAAGATTTATTTATTTATTTATCCCCCCATCTTGTTGTTTTGCACTCGCTTTCTGTTCGTTGTGTGCTCTCTGTATCTGCTCGTCTTCTTTTAGGAGGCACCGGGAACCGAACCTGGGACCTCCCATGTGGGACGGAGGTGCCCAATCACTTGAGCCACATCTGCTCCCTGCTTGTTGTGTCTCTTATTGTGTCTCCTCGTTGAGTCATCTCATTGCGACATCTTGTTGTGTCATCTCATTGCATCATCTCACCATGCTAGCCCTCTGTGTCAGCTCGCTGTCTTGCTTGTCTTCTTTAGGAGGCACCAGGAACCAAACCTGGGACCTCCTATGTGGGAGGCAGGCACCCAACTCTAGAGTCACATCCGCTGTCCTCATTATATATTTCTATGAACTCTCTTGCTGTTTTCCTTTCTACCACTAGAATGGTATGTCCAAAAATATACTGCTCTTTCAGCCTGGATCTGGACAGAGGCTAGATTGGGTACACATGTCTTCTTCACTCTGGATCCCAGAATAAGCCTTTGTAGTTGTAACTGAGATGTTTGGGATTGTTTATTACTGTAGCAAAACTGACTGATTCATGTTGTGAGCACAGAGTAGGAAAATGAACTTTGTTACTTGAATATCCCACCAGTAGTAGTCTTTACCAATCAGACTGCCAACCTGTGATGAATAATAAGAGCTCCTACAGATCTTGTATCTGTTATTTCAACACTATTTCCAACAGTCTCCTTGAACTAAATAATGTATATGTTGTATGATATGATCTTCCAACTGCCAAGCAAGCAAGCAAGGGATTTCTATACAAGGGCGTCCATTCCAAGGTTACAGGAAACTTCCCTTCTTCAGAGATCATAAGCCACTTTTCCAAGCAGCAATCCAGATTTACCTTAGTGCCTCCTTCAACATTGGAGCCACCAAACAGCCTTCTAGGAGGAGTGAGGAGGCTTATGGTAGGGTAGCTTAATGACATGTATAACTTTGAATCATTTGTCCTTTGTCTTGGTCTTTGTGTCCTCCCCTCAAAGCACATACTTAATATAAATTACAACTAAATACTGACTTAGACTTGTGTCCTGAACAGGAACCAACTGCCAAAAAATAAAATATTCATGAATTTGAGTTCAATTTTAGCTTTGTGCTATTGTTATTAAGGATAATTACTTGTTGACTTAAGTTAAATCTATCCTTTTATGAAGATGGGTATATGAAAATATTGAATCACAGAGCCTCCTTTAAGAACTCTTTGACTATAAAATTCTCATACACTTGTGAAATTTAAGTAGATTATATCAGATTTTGATAGCTGTCATAAAATTAGGAGTTCAAACCAACAGATGATTATAACTGACAGCAGAAATGTAACTGCGAACTTTTAAAGTATGCTAATGCTTGTCCCCATATAGAAATATTAGCCTAAGTTCTTTCTGTGGCATATGTGTATGTGTTTATAATCTATTTTTGTAATAGGGTAAAAAAAAATCAACTCCAAAAATATCACTCTCCCCTCTGACATTTACCAGTGATAGCAATAATGTCAGGGAGTATTAGTATACTGAAGAAGTACAGAGATGCTGCCTAACGCATATCTTCAGATTTTATTTTAAAACAATTTGATATATATCCTGATCCCTGGCCTAATTTTAATGATGTTTTAGATTAAATTCCTATACACTGGATGGTAGGTCTGGGATCTGGTCCTATTTATCTTTGTGGGCTTAGGGCATTGCATACAGCTCAGAAAATAAGAGGGTCTTAAAAAAAGGTGTGAATGGATGAATGGATGAATGGATGGTTGGATGGATGGAGGAGTGGATGGAAGAATGGATGAATGGACCACCTTACCTCCTCAAAAGTAAATAAGAAAATAAAAATATGTAATTGTTCTTGTATTGATATTAATTTAATCTACTTCATAAAAAAGACCATATTTTCTTCTAATATAGACAAGCCCATCAAAAAATTAAATTGTGATAACCATTATTATCATAGTAATAAATCAGAATGCCTATCCCAAGGCATCTTTTGCTTTTAAGGGCCTGTCTTCTATTACTCTAGGATGATCAATGGTGATGAATAATATTCTTCAGGCCCTTAAAAATTCTCCTTGACAGCCTTTCCATAGTGACTCCACAGTGAGATACGGCTTCATCAATTAGGAAGGGTATATGGTTTGGAGTTCCTCAGTCACTCTAATGTAGTCACAGTCTGGGGACAAAAGTAGTTGTCATATTTTTGCAACCCCTTTTATAAGGAGCCAAGAAAATTCAGATTGGAATGTGGTTCTCCTGGTGAGATCTGATGAAGTTTATAATTGTCTTAACAAGAGTTTGGTTCCCTTAGTCCCTAGTCACATTAAGTTTTTTCATCCTTAAAAATAAAAACCTTCTGAAGAAAGGTAACACCTCCCTCCTTTGAAAATCCTATATTGACCATGCACCCCTATCTAGCTGTTGCCCTAATTCTGTAGCATTTTACCCTAGTCACCACTTCATCCTTCTTGAACTTGACTCCTCCCTTGGCTTCTATGACTCCCTCCTTGTTCTCTACCTATTTATCAAACCATTCCTTCTCAGAGTCTACTGCTGGGTCTCTTCCATCATCCATCTTTAAATCTTGACTCTCTTCAGGGTTTTTCCTCAGTCCTCCTTAATTCTCACTCTATACCCTCTTTCTTGGTGCTCTCACCCACTTTCATAGTTTTAATTCTCACCTCTACACTGGTTACTCCTAATTCTATATATCTAGTCTTGACCTCTTCTTAGCTCCAGACCTATAGATTAAAATGACTACCAGATATCTCCATTCATCCTGTTTCAGGTAAGTTGTGGCCCAATTGAATCAGGATGGGTTTTAATCCTATTATGGAGTCCTTTATAAGTGGAATGGAATTCAGAAATGGAGAAAGCCACAGAGGGAGCAGGGAGACACTGAACATCAACGGAACCCAGAAGAGAAGGGAGATACCAGGAGAGGCTGCAATGTGCCTTGTCATATGACAGAAGAGCCCAGGACCAAGGATCACCAGTAGTGGCCCCACAATGTCAGTTTTGGGAAGAAAATATTGCCATGATGATTTGGACTCTTCCTAGCTTCAAAATTGTGAACGAATAAATTTCCATTGTTTAAACCGAACCATTGTGTGGTATTTGCTTGAGCAGCCAAGGAAACTAAAACAAGTGCTTTGCTCATGTCAGCCATTATCGTGGATTTGGAGATACAGAGATAAAGAAGACATTTCCTACCATGAGGAACTTGCATTGTAAGGGAAGAGGAAGACAAGCAAATAAACAAACAGACAAACAAAATGGCAATACAGAAACAGAAGAGTGACATTTAAGAAGTAAAACACAGTGAGTGTAAGGAGGAGGGGTATAGTGATTTTCCATGAGGACTTCAAGAAGAGGTCACAGCAGGCTGGGCCTTGAAAGATGAGTAGAAATTTCCTCAGTAAATAAGGGGTAGCAAGAGAATTCCAAAAAGAGAGAAAAATATGAGCAAAGGCAGAGGGTATAATTGCACAGCTTATTTCATTCACTTCTTCACCTAGTTGGAGCCCCGAAACTGTTCTAAGCTTGGAGGAAAAGGAAAATATGGTATGCTGATGGCATTTGTGTGTGTGTTTCTGTGTGTGTGTTTTGAAGAAATGGAGACTATAATAGAAGAAACTAGAAAAGTAAAGTTGGGGCCAGTCCATGAAAGCAGATGTTTGTTTTATCCACCTGAATGAAATGTACTTTGTACTTCCTGTGAGGAAGGTAGTTCACTAAATTTCAAGGCTGACATTCACTTATGTGTTTACAAAATAATACAAGTTGACAAGCTGAAAAACACTATCATGTGGCTTCCTCCCATACACCAGAGAATTCATAGCAGTAAAATAAGTATTTAGTGAGCCAATATGTTGTGGTTTATTTCCCAAGCCTCATTGTTCCCCTAGTCACCCTGGACAAAAAGGCAAGTCAAGTTAAGAAAAAGTAAAAGAGAAGAGGAAAGAGGAGGAAGAAGAGAAGTGGTAGGTGGAGTAGGAAGGGAAGGTGGAGGAGGAAGAAAAGGAAGAGAAGAAAAGACGGAGAAGAAGAAGAAGAAGAAGACGACAATGACAACAACCCTAGTGTTCATGTAGAATGTTCTCAAACTGAGGCAATCTTAGCGGGAGAGTGAGTATTGATTAATCAAACTGGTTTTAAGTGGCTTAACATTCTTGCCAGGGCAACCAGAGACAAAATATGAGCTTCTCAATCAGAGGTGGTTGTTTTTCCTCTTATAAATTTCAAGGCACATAGGAGCATGAATGCCATTCTCCAAGATAGGTTTTCCCTGAAACTGGCTGGAAAATGGCTCATTAAGGAACCTAGGCTCATCTTCATTCCTTGGATAAGGAAAGTAGGAGAATTTTCTTTAAGGAACAGCACCAACAACAGCTTTTAAAGAGACAATGTGGAAATTTGAAAACCTTTCTAAACCCAGACTCTACATAGCACTGAATCAGAGGTGTTTTACAAAGAAAGATGACATACAATGTCTGAAAGAATCAGGGTTCAAGGAAGGGAGCAGGTTAATGTGGATGGTGTTTGGCTGCCATGATGGAGATGAAAACCACAGTGATAAAACTCTGTGTGGAGTTATTGTCATCTGAAAAGCAAGAGGAAAATCAAATAGGAATCAGAGGTTGGGCTTCCGTGTGTTGCTGTCCGAAAAAATAGGAATAATGTGTGTATGAAATGGCTGCTGGCAAGCAAAGAAGAGTCACCTTTTTTGGGGTGTTTGTGTGCTACAGATGAGAATACACCTTTTATCCATAGTAATAGGGCTAGGGTGTTTGAATTGAAAAATAAATGGCACTTATAGACTTGATAAACGGAGAAACTTGCGCTTCAGCGGGTATGTGGGGGTATATTAAGTACATCTTGGGAATTCCAGAAAGAAACAGTGACTTTAACATGGTGTGTTTAAAAGAGATGAAATCCAAGGGAACTTGCCAGATTCAAGAGGAACTACTCCATGTTCTATCCAAGCTGAACATTCCATTTTTACAAGAGCTCCTTTGTTGTCATGTTTATACACAGAGTAATAAATGTTTGACCTTTTTTTAGTGATGAAGGAACAGTCTGTGCCGCAAGAGCGTATTATTTCAAGAAGCACAAATGAAGAGAAAGTCCAAACCCCTTTGGGACAGATGGACTAAATATTTTGATATTGGAACCACATGGGGAAAGGCAGGGATTGGGAAACAGAAACGGTGGCCTGATAAGGGAACCTGGAAACAGCATCAGTCTTCTCTGATGTTTCTAGGGACGCCAGGTATGTGAGGAACTAGACACCAGCCTCATGCGAGACAAGCAATCAGAGTGAGCTAGCATTTATCTTGGTGTATCTTGAAAAAAAGTACCAAAAAATGAGAAAAATATTTTTGGTCTGGTACAAGTGTTGATTTCTCAAATTTGGGGTTTGTTCTAATAAAAAATGACTAATACCATCAAACATTTGCTCTCTACCTAGAACTAAGTATTTTATATGAATTAACTTATTAATCATTAGATGAACCTTACGATGCAGGCACTGTTATTTACCACCCCCACACTTTTTCTTATGTGGAAACTGTGGCACAGAGAGTTTAAGTAACCTTCAAAGGTCACAGAGAGTTGGAGTGACTTTGAACCTAGTTGGTCAGATGCATGAACCCAAGCTCTTATCCTGCCTCCCAGTGACTATAGCAATCACTAGACTCTTATTTCATTCCTTCCTCCAACCCTTCTTTCTTACCCTACTCTCTAGTCTAAATAAGGGTTACTGCTAAATTAAGGGCACACTCCACAGCAGGTACTCCACTAGGTACCTGTGCCGTCTTAAAGTACCCCCAAGTATTTGTGCATTTTAGAAATAATAAATCCCTGACAATCATTACAATGGCATGGGGGCAGGCTTAGAATGTGGTATTTCTCTAATCCTTGTTCAATGTTATTTCTAACATCACGTTAAGAAGCATTCCAAGAGCAAAGATTGACTGATGATGATGGAAAGTTTATTTTAAAGTTTACAAATAATTTAACTTTTAATCCCAAAAGGATCTACTTTTCAGGGTCAGAGATCAGTGATGAAATGTGGGACTCCAATTATAGAGCTGAAAACCACAGGTATCTAAAAAGCAGCAGAAAGAAGCAATGAAAATGTGAAAGCCCTAAGTAACGTGAAGCGATTGGTCTCGCTGTTGGACATAATGAACTCCTCCCTGCACTCGGTGCCAGGCGATGCAGAGTTTATGGCCCCTCGGAGACCATTCGTAAAGAGAGTGTTGCGTGGGACTGATAACTGTCCTGCTCAAAGACAGCTACATGCTCCAGGCATGTCCGCCACATCCTTTGAGCCAGGACCAGCCTGGCCTCTTCACACCCTTTCCCCCGCTGCCAGGAATCTAGGGGCTCAAGCCTTGACTCTATCCTCCTCTCTCCCCCCACTGAAGCCCTCTTTTCAGAAGCAGTCAGATAAACCCATTCATTCTGAGAAGTTTAATGTGTGATTCCTCCAAGGGAAGTACATTTTAACAGAAAATCAAGCCTTGGAACAAAGGGATTGCAACAAGGTCCCAAATTTAACTCCTGTTCTCAGGAGTGTGAAAAACAAAAGGCAGCTTCTTTTTTCCCATAAATGATCTGTTCTTATTTCTCCAGACCTCCCTACACGGGGTGGTGAGGGCTGGGGCAAAATTCTTTAAATCGCCATTTAAAGATATCTGAGTCTCTTCTGGCTTAGGACAGTCTCTCTCTCTCTGTGTGTGTGTGTGTGTGTGTGTAATTATTCACTCACTTATAATTTACCACATGTATTAGTTTTCTATTGCTGCTGTAAAAATTTACCATAAACTTAGAGGCTTAAAACAAGATAAATTTATTTTCTTATAGTTCTATAGTTCAGAAGTCTGAAATGGGTCTCAACAGGTTAAAATCAAGGGGTCAGCTGGTCTGTGTTCCTTTTGGAGGCTCTGAGGGACAATCTGTTTCCTACCATTTTCCAACTTCTGGAGGTTGCCCATACTCCTTGGTTTATGACCGCTTTCCTCTCTTCAAAGTCAGCCATGGAGGATTGAGGTCTTCTCACATCCACCATTTTTTCCTGACTCTTCTGCCTCCTTCTTCCACATTGAAGGACTCCTGTGATTACATAGGGTCCATCCATAAAATTCAGGGTATTCTCTCTATTTTAAGGTCAGTTGATCAGCAACCTTAATTCCATCTGCAATCTTGATTTCCCTTTGCCTTGTAAAGTAACATATTCACAGGTTCTAGGGATTAGGACACAGACATCTTTGAGCTATCATTCTTCTACCCACCACACCACCCTTTCTGAGTTGTTTTTTTTTCCTCAGGTGGTTCCTCCCCAAGATAATGCCTGGGTGCATGGCAGTAGGGGAGAGAGGGCATCAGGCCCAAGGACTATCTGTCCTCTGGGTCCTAACTGGGTTCTACTACAGAGTGCTTAGCTGAGCTTCTTACTGGCTGGGCTGAGTCCCACTGATGAACTCTACTGCTGTTGAGCTTGTGTTTCTTACAGCTATCTAATGCCACACAACAAACCACCCCAAAACTTGGTGGCATAAAACGAAAATGATTTAACCATCAAAAAAAAAAAAGTATAATTTCTCATGATTCTGTGGACTCACTAAGCTCAGCAAGGCAATATTTCTGCTCCACGTGGTGTAACCGAGGTTACCCATGTGGCTGCATTCAGCTGGGAGGTTGGCTAGGTGTAGAACATCCAAAATGGCCTTTCATCCTCTAGGGTCTTTTTCTCCTGTCCTCTCCTCATTTGTAGTGTAGCCTGAGTTTCTTTACAGCTTGGTGACTAACTTCCAAGAGAGCAAAAGCAAAAGCTGTGAGGCTGGTCTCCAAATTGGCACAGCATCGTTTCTGCCACAATCTGTTGGTCAAAACAAGGCACAGGGCCAGCCAGATTCAAGAGGAAGGCAAGCAGACTCCACGTCTTGAAGGAAGAGTGGCACGCACATACAAGTAAGGGAGGAATGGCTAGCTGCTGGGATTGCAGGCAAGCTGCCGCATAGTCTGTTCTTTGAGCTTGATCAGGGCCGGCGGCACTGGCTTTGTGAATCCTGAGTCTGGCGTTCCCAGCCTGGGTGCTGGGCCCTGCAGTCCTTTGCTGCAGGGTCACTTCACTTCTACCTTGGCAAGCTCTCCATTCAGCCCCATCATCTACATCCTGCAGCCGCCAGGGCAGGTGGGAACTCATGAGTCCTTTGGCGCTATAGGCTGCTGAACAAAACTTGGGAGTGCTAACTCATCTCCCTCTGACCAACTTGGCTCTGACCTCACTTGCACTCTGCAGAGGCCTCGCAGTCACAGTAGAGCCCCCTTGCATCTTATTCTCCTCCAGTAGCAGGAGTTGGAGATGCAGCTTGCCTGCTGATGAGTTATACAAGTAATACATTTCCTGATCACAGGAGTGGGGCAAAAACCCTCTCTGCTTTTGGATATCTCCTTCAACCCGTCTCATTGCTCCTTGCTCTCGGATTTGGACCTAGAAGGTCAAGTCAGGATATACATAGCTGACTGCTTGATTCTCATAGTACTCGAGGACAAAAGGACTTTCTTTCCTTCCGTTTCTTGTGTGATAGAGGCTTTTCTTACATCATAACTCCTTAATAAAAGGTAGCATTTGTCTGGTCCATTATTTAGGCTGTTGGGGATGATGGCAGGGAAAGAGGGAGACTACAAATAAAATGGCTTAATATTTAAAAGAATTACCAACCCCGTTAAGAAATGGAGCTCTAATTAGGACATCTAAAACATCAGTCTTTCAGTTTGATGGGCTGCAGTCTCTGCCCTGAGAATCACTGCACTGTGAGTACAGCAGCCATTTCTTTTTGGAAGGTAGCTACTGACAATAAAGAGTTTCCGGAAAGCCAAGGCATAAGGGGATGGACAGTGCTTCCCTTTATGCCCCACCTTATGCTCCTCCGTGACCATACCTGCACAGCCCACCTATATTCTCTGAAGGGCCTCATCACCTGGGCCTTCCAGAGACCATCACTCTTCCTGCTCACAGTCCATGGGTCTTATCTCCCTTTCAGACAGCAGGGGCTCCAGCTGCTGTTGATGCTGCCCAGTAAGCTGGCATCAAGCATAAGCTGTTAGGAGTTGGAACTGGAGATACAGCTTATCTGTGAGTTCTATAAGCAATGTTTTTTCCAAAGACTTTATCCCTCTGCCTTTGTTGGAATAGTTGGGAAATCTATGATATGATTCTAGACATGTAGTATATAGCTGAGAAATTCAACTAGGGTTATATTCTCTGTCCAATATACATGTGCTATTTCCTGCCTCCCTTGAAAATAACTAGGCAAAATTGTATCCTGATGTGAAATATCATTGTCACAGCATTTTCATCATTCTAGGAGACTCTAAACTTATGATAGTATATATTTAAAAGCAAGCAAAAATCCATGTCTAAATGAGACATCGGTTAATTATGAAAGGAAAAAGTGAAACGGGGTCAATATTTACTATCCTTATGTGTCAGAAACCATACTAGGCACTCTTCATACATAAATTATTACCCTAGCAATGACTTCCTTATAGAGATAAAGAATCTGAACCTCAGAAGAGGTTAAGAAAATTGTCAAAAGTTGCATAGCTAACATGAGACAGAACCAAGACTAGAACTCAAGTCTAACACCAAAGTCTGTGCTTTTTCAAATATTTCACATGGCATCTAGAGACACTTTCATCCAAGGCAAAATCCCCAACAGCAGAGAGCTGGAGAATGTTAGACTACATAAAAGTTAGACAACTGATAGGAAAGTTTGGGAACTTAATAAAAGCACCAAGAGAATATTATACTCCATAAGCCTATAGCTTAGTTCTATGACCCTCGGATTAGAGAGGAGAGTATTATAGGTGCCTTTAGTCTGTGCTGTGGGAATTTGGCTTCAAAATTGGACCTGTTGGATGATGTAATAACTGAGATGGGACAAAGGACAGAGGAACCACTAATTACATCCCACACAGAGACTGTTTTGTTGGCCCTCAATGAATGTTTTTAGGGATGAGAACTGTGATGACAATAATTATGCCATATCCAGGAAACAGCAGTAAAGATGGACAGCAAGATGGAAGAGAATTAGGGGTTCAAGTGTGGCTGCGTACAGCTTGCCAAAGAAGAACTCTTTCTGGAAGCTGATCTAAAGTCTGAAATTGCTGAACAAAGAAAACTGAGGGCCAATCCCACACTTGCTGAGTAGAGAGGTAAGGTGGTTAATGCTGGTATCTGACCCCAGGCAAATGTGAAAACAGAAAACAGTGGAGGCCCCAGAATGCTGACAGATGTCAAAATAAGTAAATAAATAAATAAATACCATGAAGAAATCACATCAACATCTATCTCCTAGTTTCAACTAAGTCCTGCTCTATTCTCCATTTGCTAGACAATGCTTCCTTTCTCTCTCTTGCATGTCTAAATTAACACCTCACCAATCTGTATCATCAAAAAATGACATGTCACAAAAGGAGTGAGTTTTCCAGTGAACCAAAGCTCAGGCCCTTTAAGAACCAAATTTTCAAAAATTTGGCCATTTTCTTGGAAATTGTAGTAAAATGGATTTCATTCTTCTCAGCATCATTAAACAGAGTACATTGAACATCATTTAACATTTTCTTAATGGCTCTGACTCCTTGCTGTGATCATCAACTATAGTACTGGGCGATGGTACAAGATGCCTTCAGGGGTTCGTGAAATATACAGGGCTTGAGTGTGCTCCCACTGCAATCTTTCCTGAACTCAGAGTTGGTGATTTTCTTCACTGCCTAGTACCACTGTGGTGGCTTCTGCTCTCAACCCACATGAGTGCTGGTTTCTAGTCTTTCTGCTTTAACCAGTAATGCTCCTAATAAATCATCTGTAACCTTTATACACACTGATAGTTGCAGTGGAAATGAAATCACTAACCTTTTAAAACTGCTACTATATTTACAGAATTCTGTTTCAGCAGGTTATGATATAAAGGCCTAGAAATGACCCTATGCTTCTGCCATAAATAAATTACATACATATTGTTTCAAGGAATTTCCTTGGTGTTTGGGCATCTTTCACATTGACACTAGCCTAAATTGCCAGTTGTGTTCTGGATGCTTATAATTTCCAGAAGTCTTGCCACGAGATACACAGGACATTACTGGTATTTGCAAGTTTTGTTGACCATTGTTTTCTAAGGTGATGTCACCCGACATTCTTGTCTCATACTATTACTTCAGAATTAAGTTTGTCCAGATAATAGGTAAAAAAGGAAGGCATTTCATTGTCTCAGTTAGCATCTGCTGTGTAACAAACCACCCCAAACTTAGTGGTAACAACAAACATATTGTTTTTCACCATTCTGTGGCTCAATAAGCAATTTTCCTAATCTGGACCTGTTAAACTGGGGTTTGATTTACTCACATGTATGGGGCCTCAGCTGGAATGGCTGGGGCATCTCCCCATGTCATCTCTCTCTTTCAACAGTCCAGCCCAGTCTTGTTCACATGGTGGACAAGAGAAGGTGAGCCCCACTTTGCAAGAGATTTTTAAGCCTCTACTTATGCCATATTTGTTAATGTCCCAACAGCCAAAACAAACATTGACAAATCCAGATCCAGGGGAGAAATAGACTTGGGATCTTAATGGCAGGAGCTACAAAGTCACAGTACAAATGAACATGCATCCTATGCTGGAAGGAATTTGTTCTCATTTTGCAATTTACTACATTCATAGTACTCATGTCATGGTTCAGCATATGCACTAATGGAAACTCCTTGCTCTGCTAACCCTTTGATACATTGAGCTTTTCTTCTTACCACCATCATCATATCTCTTGAAATAGTAGCTTTTCTTATCACCTCCACTTCTTTGTCTCACTTCTTCATTTTTGCCAGCTGGTTTCTGCAGCAGCTATTCTGGTAACTAGATTAACTAGTTACTTCCCAATCACCAATGACATCGCTCAGTCCTTTTCTTCCTTAAATGTTTGTAGTTTTTAACACACTTGATTAGCTCTTTCTAGAAATTCACTTCTTGTTGCTTCTATTGCAATTAAATACTGATTTTCTTCCTAGTTCATTGATAGCATTTTCTATTGTGTTTTCAGAGCTCTGTTCCTCCTCCCACCATTAAATGTAAGGTATGGCCTCATTCAACTTCTCTTTCTTACCTTCACTCTGTAAACTCATTTCCATGGCTTCCTTACAAATCTCTGTGTGGATGATTTTATGATCTATATGCCTGATTCCTACAGTTATCCTGAGATATGGGTCCATTTTTCAAATGGTACACTGAATACTTCCACCCAAATGTTTTATCTATAGTTGCTTTGAAATTTATTTTGGCTGGAAATTAAGAGATTAGTGCTAGTAACTGTATAATGCTCTTGCAGCCTCTAGGTCATTTGGTTCTAGATTTTCCTTCAGGCAAAAGGGACTGGTAATGGTGAGAGGAGGCAGTGTGGGGCTCACTCATATTTTTGGAATGCCTACTATGTGTAAGACACTATGCTCTCTCTTAATTGACAGAGGTGGACATCTTCTAGGATAGCTTTCAAATAGTAGATAAAGTGGCTGGTCAGACCACTGAGAAAGTGCTATTTTTACATGGGGACTTTTTCTATGAAACCACATGATAACACTCTGCTCTCCAGCATGCTGAGTTAGCTGAAGAAACAAAACACGTGTTGCCAAAATCAAGGCAGTGCTATGAAGTTTCCATTCTAAGTTCTTCTAACTCTCCTTGGTAGTCATGAAGAGGGGACTAGGAAGGGGCTGGTGAGAGTATACAAAATTACAGATGAAAATGGAGATCACTTAAGGTTATCTACAAGAGATTATTCAAATTCTTGCTTATTGCTGCCAATCATTGAGATATGAAAAGTTTTCTTAATCAGATATTTGCATTACTTCATTCAGTCCTCACAATAGTCTTGCAATCTAGCTATTATTTCTATTTGCAGAGGAGAAATGGGCTCAGAAAGCATGCTTAACAAATGTTTCCTTTTCTGACTCTAATTATATCCACCATATTATAAGTTATACTCACCTGGAAAGTAACTGAGCTTGAATTCAAGCTTAAGTATGAATATCTAGCTCCAAAGTCTGTGCTCTATTACCATGTCATGCAGTAGCTTTGAGGATGAAACATAAATAAGGAAATTAGCCGTAGATCATACAGTATTTTTATTCTACATTATTCTACCCCATCTTCAAAAAGTAATAATGAGTGCTAATTTGAGCACTTCAAAAAAAGGAAAAGTAAAAATTTATCATCTTGATAGTCTTCAGTTCCTAAAATGTAAATCACTATCAGATTTGGCTTCTCTTGCCCTCAATTACTCAAAGATTCTCTCCTCAGCTACACATCAGAATCTGAACCAACAACTTGGTCATAGATAGGTTTATATTTGGCAGAGAATATCTTTGGGAAAGCTCTTAAGCAAATAAAGATGTTAACATGTAAGAACTCACAGCACTTCTCCCTCCTGCATGTAGTATAGAATTCCTTTTTTGGCCAACGTATTTCTAGGATCTTGTGTAGAAGTGGGATTTGTGGTAAGGAGAGCATCAGAGCTGCGTGACTGGAAAAGTCAGCGTTTCTATGTACCCAGAACTGAATAGCTCTGAAATATGACAGTGGGAAGGAAGATGAGACCAAAGCCACCATGCCTTGGATTTGGGAAGAGATTTGGGGAGTTTAGAGAGGGGAAAGGAAAGATTTGTGGAGCAGCTGCCACATATATGAGATCTGGAGAGTTATGGGGGAAAAAATTTAAGATATTTACTAAGTGTTAATGCAATCCCACTTCCTGGGTCATTTTCTTGAAAAGTCTCCAAAACCGTGTTAACTGCTCTTCAACTATTTTTGGAGACTAACGTTTCCTTGCTAAGGCTGGACCACAAAGTGGATGGACTTCATATGAGTTATACCCTCATAGAACCATGAAATTTTGAAAATGATTGCAAAGATACCAGCAAAAAAATTGTGATAGATATAATATGAAAACACAGAGTTAAGGAATTATGGCCTTTTAGGAAAGGGGAAAGTCCGGTGGCATTTTGCAGCCTCTATGCATATGCAGAAAGGATTGGATTGACCAAATGGATGAGAACACACTTTCCCCAGCAAATCCTATGACAGTGGAAAAGGGTAGGAAGGTGGGGGAAAGTCTTCTTTCTAGAACGACATTGTCTTTGGGTCTTCTGGTTTTGGCAAGAGTAGGGACCTTTATAACTGTATTCAACATTCTTCCAGGCCATACCAACCATGGATAAAAATAGAAGCATGCAACATTAACAAAACAGAATTTCACTGACCCGATTCCTAAACACACTGCAGAAAATCCATCTCCTCTCAAATTCTTCCTTAATTTAGCCAGATGATTTTAAAATGTTGTTTCCTATGGGGTCTCTTAGTGTTCACTGACACCACCATTTTACTCCTTTCCAGCTCTGGCTCTCTGTAGTTGGTGTTTATTGCAAAAGTCACCAAATTTATCAATAATTTTATCAAAATAAATCTTCTTTCCATACTCATATTCAATAGGCAGCTTAAACAGATTCCTCAATATCTCTTCACTCATAGTTGATCAAAAACACTTTTGATTGATTTTATTTTATTTTTTATTGTTTTTAATTTCACAATAAGTACCCGATATACAAATAGAGACAGTCTTAAATGTAAGGATGGAGTTTAGCAGAGATTTATTAAAATCTCATTTCAAATAAATTTCAGAAATTGTAATATTGTCCATGTCTTAGGTTCTTTTTTTAAAAAATGTTTAACAATTTATTGAAGTATATCATTCATACATGAACATACATAGACTATAAGTGTTCAGTAAACATCGTGATCTTACAAAACAAACATGCATAACATCATGCAGGGCTCCCACACATCACCCCCCGACAAACATCCTGCATTGTTGTGAAACATTTGTTAACAAATCATGAAAG
Organism: Cabassous unicinctus; assembly: GCA_029593785.1. Lineage (NCBI taxonomy): Eukaryota > Metazoa > Chordata > Mammalia > Cingulata > Chlamyphoridae > Cabassous > Cabassous unicinctus. The sequence goes on along the minus strand of JAQZBX010001876.1, from coordinate 38,075 downwards.
AGCATGGTCAAAATATTATTACTAACTATAGTCTGTATCTTCCTTCCTTATACATTTTTTAAAGGATTTATTTATTTATTTACTTTTATCCATTTTTACCCCCACCCCACCCATTTTTTGCTGTTTCTGTGTCCATTCACTGGGCAACTCTCTGTGTCCATTTCCTGCCCTCTCTTCTCATCCTTCTCCTCCTGTCTTCACTGGGATTCAATCCTCGGAACCTCCGATGTGGGAGAGAGGTGTCCTACTACCGCCTGCGCCACCTTAGTTCCTGGTTTTTCGGTGAATCTCGTCTTGGCTCTCCCTTGTGTCACTCTCCTGTTATGTCATCATTTTGCTGCATGGCTTGTGGGACCAGGCGGCTCACCCGTGCGGAGTCTGAGGGGCTCACCTGCTCACGGGGCATGGCAGCTCACCCACGAACGGGGCCTGGTAGCTCACGTGCCTTCGATATTTTTCTTCTTTTTATTTTTACCATGAGGTCCCGGGGATCGAACCCAGGTCCCTCCATATGGGAGACAGACACCCAACCACCTGAGCCACATCCGTTCCCCTGCTATATCTCTTAAGGTTGACCAAAGATACCAAAGTTACAGGCTTTTCCCATACAGGATGGTCATATAATAAATCAGGCTTAGTTTATCACCAGCATTCTAAAAACCAGACCTAGGGAGAAAAACTAGGTCTGGGGACAGATGCATGGTTTCTAATATAGCGAATGTTTAGCCTACTCTGATTATCACAAAATCAGGACAACGAGAATATTCGCACTGTCTTAGGTGCTTTGGGTTCAATTCTACTGGCTTTCAAATGTCTCCATAATTAAATATTTTCCACTAAAATATCTTCACCAGATTCATCATACATAATATTGGTAAAAGTTTCTGAAGTTTTTCTTCTTGGCAAATATAGGAGAAAATGACTGAATGGTAGTGACTATTGACATCACTTGATTCTCTGCTTTAGAGTGAGTATCCAGTTCTTAGTGAAAATGAAAGGCATTCAAACATTGTCCTTTTGATGTCTTCTGGCAAAAAAGACCAGCATCTTTGGTCATTTCAGTAGTCTATGGCTTCCTAACAAAACTCATCTGTTGATTATAATCTAATAATATTTAAGTAAACATTTTCCGTAATTAATGAGTGAATTTTAATAAAACCAAAACTTCAGCAAAAGGCACTAAGGCAACTACTAAATTGTATCACTGATGTAATATTTCATTTTCTTGATTTGTTCTTTAGTTTTAAAACAATCAACAATTTCAATGGAAAAATAAATTTCCATTTTAAAAATATTATTCAAATTCAATAAAATATTTCATGTATGAGCTAAAACTTGTACTTTACAAATAAAAATACTGCACAAATAAAACCTCCAAGTGGACATATAGAATGTCAGGATTGAAGTAAGTTAAGTTCTCTTTTTTCATCTTTAAAACTCACTGTGCTATCATTATTTATTACAAATAAAAAATTTTAATGCAGAAATAAGAAGTATCATGGGAATTGGAGGACTTACTATCAAAAGAAATATGTAGAACTGAGCCCATGTAATCAAAGGCTAACTAATTAGTTGAGAGTTCTCTAAATTCATGTCTATAGGGAAGTGGATGTGGCTCAAGTGGTTGGGCATCCGTCTACCATATGGAAGGACCTGGATTCAATCCCTGGGACCTCCTGGTAAAATAAAATAAATAAATAAATAAATAAATTCACCTCTATATAGAATACAATGCTTATTAAAAGAAATGTAATAAAAATGTGCTAATTTGAAGCTTACATATATATATTAAATCTCAACAATAATTGCTTAGAACTTAGACCAAAGAAAAATTGTTTTAGGGAGGACTATTTTATCACTGACGTTGTTCAGAATTGCAGAGAACGGTGATACTAAAAAGCAGACCAACTCTTAGTCGGCTTTATTATAGTTTTTAAATTCTCTAGACAAGGCTTCCCATTACTGCCTGGCCTGGGGGTGAACTGCTCCATCACTCTGCCTTTGTATTGATGCAGGTAAACTGCATTCTGAAAGCTTCAATGTGTGTGCCTGAAGGATTTCTGCAGCAAGGAATCTGTAGATACTTTTAAAATTAAGAATTATAATAAATATTTAATTCTGCATACATTTTTTAAAAGATGGAAGCTGAGGTAGTAATTTAGTGAAAAAAATCAAAAAAGAATATATTTTCTCAATTTTTAAGATTTTAGTTATGAGCCAACTTTTTGTGAGGACAAGAGTCATTTAAATATGTATTATAAAACCTCTGTGTAGGATTGAAGCAAATGTTCCCATTTACTCTCTAAGCTCATTCTTGACTGTCAATTGAAGGGGTTGGTCTAACTTATCTTTAAGGCCCTTTCAGCTCTAACAATCTGTGATGTTTATTATTTTTTGTGTGTAAATGAAAGAACAGACTGTCCTCCCCCTTCCTCCCTCACAACTCTCCCCACTTCCTGGCTTCTTCAGACCTCAGGGGTTGGCTTGGAGAGAAGATTAAACCCTCTCATCCTTCTGCCTTCCCATAATCTCCACACCAGAAAGATGGGAGGGCCTGGGCAATATAATAAATGAAAAAAAAAAAAACCTTAAATTTTAAAGCTGTGTCTGGATCTTTGTGAGCCTAAGGGTGTCCAAGAAGAGGTAGATTGTTCCGTGGACCCTATTTCTTATGCAATGCTAGATCTCAGGACACACCGTCTGAGCACAAACAAAGGGAACTGACATTACTCTGCATAAAAAATACCAGTTGAGAGCTGTATCCTTTGTGGGAAGCCGTAGTTCTGAAATGATGATACATGTGGAAAAAATGGATTTTGACTTGACTGTTGCTGAAAATTCGTTTTTGTCCTTGGAAAATGTGTGTGCCTGTCTGTGGGGGTTGTGTGTTATGCAACAGACACCAACTGTATGACTTGAGGGGATGTGAAAGTGTGTCTACACCTCACACTAGCAGGGAAAACTTGAGGTGGATCAAACTAGGAGTGCCAAAGCCCTCCTCCAGCTGTCCTGCTGAAGGAGCCGCGATATTGCTCTTGACAGAATAACTCACACTTTGGAAAATATACTGCTGGAAATGGCTGGGTCCCACTGATTGTCAAGAGGCCAGGTGAAGAGAGCTGACTCCTAGGCTGAGACCAGATTCTATGGCTGTAGTTATCTTTTCTTTCTCCTCTCCTCTTCCTTATTTTTTTTAATTATTTAAAGACATATACAAAGGAAGACAGAATAGATTAATGAGCCTTCATGTTCCCATTACCCACTCACAGCCTTTGGCCAATCCTGTCCTATCCATAATCCCATACACCTTCCCAACTCCATGACTTTAATAAAGTTAATCCCAGACATCGTATTGTTTCATTCTTAACTAAAAATAATGACTTTTTTTACGTGAACACAATACTCTTAATTCACTTAAAAATTAATAATAATTCCTCAATATCATCAAATATCTTGTCAGTTTTCAAAATTTTAACTGTCCCATGACTGCAATTTTAAAAATATTTTGTTTGTTTGACTCGGCATCTAAACAGGTTCATACATTGTGAATAGTTGATTTTTCTTACAAGTCTCTTTTGATGTATAGTCTCCCCTTCCACTTCCCCACCCCACCCCCTGCACTGGGGTGGTGTTTTCTTAAAGGAGGGTAGAGATTTGCATTGAGGAGGTAGACATAAAAATAATATCTAATAACTATGGATGTAGTAATAATAATTACTTGATACAACATGCACTTTGCATCAGATCTATATGAAGTACTTTAAAATTATTAAATCACTTAATCCTCACAACGATTCTATGGGTTAGCTATTACTATTTCACAATTTTACTTTTGAGGCACAAGGGCATAGAGAATTCAGAAATTTGCCATGGGATACATAGCTTATAAGTGGTGGAGTCAAGGTTGAATCCAGCTCTTCATCACACACTGTTATTTAACAGTTAACATTTACCCAGCACTTACTAGTGTCAGGCACTATTCTAATCACTTTATTTATTTAAACCTCACAACATCCTTGTGAGGTCAATAGAATGCTGGTTCCCATTTTAAAGATGAGTAAGCCAATGCACAGAGTTTAAACACTCCCCATCCCCAAGATTATACAACTAACAAATATAGAGCTGGGAATCAAAACCCAGGTGATCTACCACAAATCAAGGTACTCTGGTTTCCTTAAAAAATAGTACACTTTCAAAAAGCTGGAAAACTAAGGGAAAACTGTAACTGAAGGTTGAGAATCAACAAATAATTATGATTACTAAATCATTATATAGATGCCTTTATATTATAAAATAGCAAAAGGTTAATTCCTGAAATTACTGAAGCTGGCTTGAGTGGTCCCACCCCTGTTTATGATTACTCTAGACTTAAACTCACCCTTGAGTATGCTTGTTATTGTGATGGTAATTCTAGATTGAACCCACCATGTGTGTGCTTAATATTGGGATGGTAACCACTCCACCCTCCTCTGCTCAATATCCATATGGAAAACCTTGTGACTGTCCTTTCCTATCTCAGAATCTTGATCTCCAAAAATGATTGTAACTTTGTAACTCCCCCTGGTTTGGGGTCCACCCCCAGCTTGTTCAAACCCTTAATGTTTATTAATGAAGGAACCTGTGTCCAGCTCCACCCCAATTATTCACTAGAGATTGAGCACGTCTCTCCCACTCCGGAAGGTCCTGGGATCAGTTCCCAGTGCTGCCTAAAGAGAAGACAAGCAGACACAGAAGAACACACAGAGAGCAGACAGTGAGCGCAAAACAATGGGGGGTGGGGGTGGGGGAGAAATAAATAAAAATCTTTAAAAACATAAAAAAATAAAAGCTTGGCAATTGGTTTTCTCCTACCTTGCTGGCACTCCAGGCCCTACAGTCACTTTAAAGCTTCAAAGAGAGAAATAGTTCCAGCCCCGAGTCTGGATATTTGATTGGATGAGTTGGATCACCAAGGTAGAAGTGAATCAAGAAGTTAGTTCAGTGGTTCGAGTCCACTTAAACTCCTTCCAAAGACTCCTCTTACTCTGACCCCTCTATTCTTTCCTGTTTTGGGGAGGGGGTGTGCCATTCTGTCTGGGGTTCAAGTTCCTACCTTAAGTCTGTCAGTTAAGTGTACTCCTGAACTGTGAGTCTGTCTGTTGGATATACTCCTGAACCTTTAGTATGTCTGTTAAGTATACTCCTGAAAAGTAATCCAGAATATAGGAAGTATTAAGTGTCTGTTAAATGGTATGTGTTACTTAGGTATAGTAAGTGTTCAATGTCTGTCTAAACTAAATTAGTGTTTAACTGCATTTATACTTCTCGAGTATTCCTAACTGGTTACTGGTTACTGAAATTCTTTAAAATGGGAAATTCTCATTTTACTAGCATTCTTAAATGTAGCACTTTAGGCTGTATTGTGAAAGACTGGAAAATCTTAGCCACGAGCCTATGTGAAAGCAGGAAATAGTTTTTCGTGTAGCATAGGTAAGCCTCAATAACTTAGAATCAGAAGGAAAATGACTCTTTAGAGAAGAATCCTGTATCTCAATAAGGCCAGGACAGCTCTCTAAAATCAGCGCTGAGCCGGCAAAAACTCTGCTCCTTCGGGAAACACCTCCAGGATAGAAAGCTTAATTGTTCCAAGGTGCAATTGAAATTTTGGTGAAGTAGTGCAGAAATTGAGGAAAAGTTCCTCAGCTTTCCTGAAAGGCCAATTTGAGAAAACCTGGGTGCTATTCAAAACCCTAGTGAATAAGGTCAATTAGAGCAGGGTTGGAACAAAAGGTAAAACTCCTTTGCCCACCCCTTCAGGGATGGGAGACATTCTTAAGAAATTAGAAAGCCCCAAGGATAGCTGGGCAGTAATGGACAGAAATCTGGAATGAAATGACCCAGAGGGAGAGGAGCCTTACTACTGAACTGAAACCAAATATTTAAAGCATAGCTTCCTAAATGTACCTTCCTTGCTAAAACAAACAAACAAACAAAAAACTGTAAAACTGTTAAATAATACCCAGAGAACGTTCTTTTATATATATAAGTGTTTCCAAGAACAAACTTACATATTATGGGCAACACTGCCCATAGGAGACCTTAAAAGTTGCAAAAAAAACCCCCAAAGGCATGGAATGATGGAAAACCCAGAGACAACTGCTACCGGATGGCTCTGGTTTCTGGGCTTCTAGGTTCTTGGTTTATGTTGTATGAAAGAATTTAAGGGCATGCCAGGGGGTAGGCAAGGGAGTAAAGATTTTATTAAGAAACAAGAAAATGAGAAAAGCACACAGCCCGAGGTATGAACCGTAGGTGGACTACAGGGTGACTTGTGCACATGGAACCTCAGATCAGGGATTTTTAAAAGTCCATTTGCTGTTCTGATTGGTTGCCCCACCTGTCATTTTTCAGGGGG